>VXAY01005897.1:18512-98973 GCA_013399855.1 Oxyruncus cristatus | reverse complement strand
TGCTCTTTTCCTATCAGTTCCTAAAAACTTCTCATCCCCTTGTCTAATTTCTGCCAAATGCAGCCAGAGTAAAAGTCCTCTAATAGACTGCATTCCTACATATCTTGTGAAAATAAACTGCTGTGGAGAGGAGTCTCAAACTCACGCTTTCCATGAGGAAAGTCTTAGCTGTACCTCAGCTTTGTTGCACTCTGCACTGAACCCATCTGAAAGGAAGAAAATAAGAAACCACCATTTTCAGAAAAAGCTTATCAGACACATAGTAAACCCAAATGAAAGGAAACTCGGCCTTGCACAACTTTGCTGCCCACAGAGCTAACTGTCAAAATGTGTTTCAGAGTCAACCTTGCCAAAACAAAACAGGGTAATGTATTTTATCCAGTGAACGCATCCAGAATATTCAGCATTCATTAGGAAGTTGCACAAACCATTAGTGGAACTAACTGAATAATGTTTCCAAAGGACACAGGCTACTGCATATTGCACTATTTCCTTGCACACTATCCTTGCAAATAGCAAAGCTAGAAAATACAGCAGTAAATTAATCTGCTGTTGTTGTGCCAACAGCCTTTCTCACTCAGCCAGAGGCACCTTAAGCCATGGAACATAGTTTTCTGGGCCACTTAGAAACTTAAGAAGACAGTGGAGATCAGAAGTGGATGCTTAAAAACAGGTCTAATTCATTAGAAGACTATTAATCATGCCTTCAAAGGGAAAATTTACTCTGAATTTGTCTCCTAATTTCAGTTCATCTTTGAACTAGAAAACCTGAAGGGAGAAATCTGTGGAAAGCCTCATGCATGACTGCCCTGATGAAGCAGGTTACACTGGGCAGCCTGGGGAAACAGAGACAGGCTACTTTCCAAAAAGACTGGAGACATTTAGAAATACTCTTTTACCTCTAAACTCCCTTGCCATGGGGAAGATCCCATTGCTCCCCACAGATGCATCAAAGCCCCTCAGGTCCTCTGCTCCATAGTTCCAGTATTGAATGCTGCTCTTATGTGAACCCAAATGGGAGGCCAAGAGCAATCAACTGTCTCATGCTGTGACTGGGTTTTATCCCTTCCTACTTTCCATTGTCACCTCTCCCCACATCTTTGCATGGACTTGTTTGCAACTGCACTGTGGTCCTTCCCTTCCCTGTTCCAGGGAACAGAAGGTTTGCCCCAGCCTACTCTTTAGCATGGTAAGGAGGAATAAAGCTGGAAAAATGCACTGTCAAATTCGTTACGAGGGAAGAATCTGTCATTCCTGTGGTGTGGACAGTGTTTTAAAGAAAGGCAGGAAGGCCTCAAAAAGTTCAAAGGACTGATCAAATCACATTGATTTAATCCCTTTTAGAAGTGCAGTTCTCTAGCATGTCATTGTGTCTTGCTGATGCAGTACAGATCCCAAGGCAAGGTTCACTCTGGCTATCTCACACCTTGGCTTTGAATTTTCTTGTCTGCGTTCTATCTATTGATCTGTTTCTCTGAACCCAAAGTTTTTTTCATGGGATAGCTTTGAAAGGGCCTCGACACTTCTAGATAATTTTCACAAGTTTAAAAGCCACAATTTTCATTTTCTGCTGTGTGGCATTTGATTAATTTCACACTCTTTCTAATAAAATCCTTTATGTCGTTATACATTTTAAACCCAAAACCAAAGTATACTCTACTCTTACGCCCCTTTAGATATCATAAATTTCTTTCTCCTTGTGCTCCTCATATTTTTTCTTTCAGAAAATCATATGATAGGGTTACAGTATTGGTAGACAAGGGAAGAAAAACTGATGTCATCTGCCTGGATTTGTGCAAACCATTTGACGTTGTCTCACATGGAACACTCCAGTAAGTCCAGAGATGGGTCATGAAGATATTCAAAGGGCTGGAGCCCCTCTCCTATGGAGACAGGCTGAGAGAGTTGGGGTTGTTTAGGTTGGAGAAGAGAAGGTTCTGGGGAGACCTTGGAGCACCTTCCAGTGTCTGGAAAGACCTACAAGAGGGCTGGAGAGGGACTTTTGACAAGGACATTGTAGAGATGGGACAAGGGCGAATGGCATTAAGCTGAAGGGGGACAGGTTTAGACTTGATATTAGGAAGAAATTCCTTACTGTGAGTGGGGTGAGGCTCTGACACAGGTTGTTTAGAGAAGTTATGGGTGCCCCATTCCTGGAATAAGAAGAAGGTCAGATTGGATGGGGCTTTGAGCAACCTGGTCTAGTGGAAGGTGTCCCTGCCCATGGCAGGGTGAGTCTTTTCCTGCCCAAACCATTCTATGGTTGTAGGATTCTGTGGTCAGGGTAGAGGGCTTGAACTCATCCTTCAGGGTTCTGGAGTGCAATAAGCCATCTATTTGCCTGACAGTCAAGAGTGTCCATGTTTTTCTCCCTTAGTCTTTTGGCCTAAGTTCAAGCACAACCACTGTCTCTTGCTCCTGACAGCAAGACATAGCTATGATCTACCTGTTAGGAAAACCTGTTTCTGTGTTCTTGTTACCTGTGTATCAGGTGTGATATACTGCTTTCCTTGCTTTATCACAGAATCAGAGAACATGCTGAGTTGGAAGGGACCCACAAGGATCATTGAGTCCAACCCTTAGTCCTTCAAAGGACCATCCCCAAAAGTCACACCATGTGCCTGAGAGTATCATCCAAATGCTTCTTGAGCTCTGTCAGGCTTGGTGCTGTGACCACTGCCCTTGGGAGCCTATTCCAGTGCCCAACAACCCTCTGGGGAAAGAACCTTTTTCTATTACGAAAGCTTTTGTTTCCTGCTGTCTCACTCATAAAAATCCTCAGTCTTGGCAAGATTTTTTTTTTTTTTTTCCCCTGCAGTTGTCCTTTTTTCCTGGTTCTTAGGATTTTTTGTGAAGGTAGGTTTTTCTCTGAGAAATTACTGGGAATTTTTTTATACTGTTGGTGTGCTGGGGTTCTTGTAATTGATTGCAATTGACACTTGCATGTCACAAAAACATAGGTAGTCATGACACAGAAAGTAGAATATGAATTAAACTGATGTATCATACTACTATGTAAAGTAAAGCCATGTGGTTGTTAAAGTCAGTGGACTTTGTAGTGAGATATCAGGAGAAAATCATGTAAAAAGAGACATATACTTTTTAGAACTTAATTGGTGAAAGAACCTTCCCATAAATATCTTCTAAGTAGAAAAGACAAAAAGAACTCCCCTAATGGAAAAGAAAGAAAAAAAAGAACAACACAAACCCCCAAAACCTGATGTGTTGGACAAACAAGATGGAAAGGAACTCAGAATGTAGAGCCAGTTAATCCCAGAGAACATTAGAACTGATCAAGTAGGATGCTATTATAATCAAAAGTGTAAAGAACAGCACTCAAATCAAGCAACATTAAAACACTCCAATATCCAGAGTCAAAGTGCATTAATAAACCATTATAAGAATGTAGGCGAAAACACTTTCTGTGAGCAAAGAGCTGAACTTGAATTTATCAGAAAAGCCCTTTTCCAGTAAGCGGTGAATGACTTCACCAGTCTTTTACCTTCAAGACCTAAGGTTACAGCCCATTCTGTTCTTTACAGTCCCCAGATCACTGAATTCTGCCAAGGGATGTTCAGATCACAGTTTTCCATTGTCCTTGTTTGTAAGATGAAGACAAGCTCGGAAATTCAGATTCATTGCTAAATGAATCCAAACTCCAGATGTGCTGTGGTCCTGAGAAACTGTCATTAATACCTTTTTCAACGCCAAGTATCAGTAAGAGCTAAACTGAGATCACTGAATGCTTCCCCTCGGCTCATTTCTGTTCATTACAGAAAGCTGAAGTTTTTATAACCTAATAAATTGCAGCAGATGCTGCAGAAACATATGCCGACATATACAGACACGTATACACACAGATTTCAGGAGAGAGACACAGGACTTCCAATTCTTAATCAGCTTTGAATTTTATTTGAAGGCAATTATATGCCGTATTTATAAAGTTAACATTTAGTAACAAAATGAGAAATAGTGCTGTATTAATCCATTTACCACAAATAGCACTGAACTTGGGAAAGATTTTTAGAACATCCAAGTGAGATAAGGTCAATAGGCCAAGCCACAAATTGCAAATTTCTGACACATCTGCAGCATGTTTTATAAGGTGGCCTTTGTGCAGTTTGATAACAAATGTGCTCATTATCAGGAAGAGATAAGCAGCAGTTGTGTGGTAAAGGTTGAAATGTTGAGGTTCAGAAGCCTTCTGCTGCAAGTATTTTTTAATCTTTTGCATTCCTCTGCATACCTGGAAAGACTCGTACCAATGCAGAACACTTTCAAAAGATAAGAACTGTAGCAAAGTCAAGCACTGCTTCACCAATAAATTTATCACTCTTGAAAAATGATGCAGCTGTAGGACCCTTGTTCTCCTAAGAGTGTGAAGAATAAATCTGTATAATTGTCAAAGGATTGTTTTGGCTCACCACTAGAGTCAACACAGGCCAACAGTCTAAAGGTATCTATTTGGCTGCTGTTGAAGAGCTGACAACTCAAGCCAGAGAAATGTAGGGAAACTTCTATTTATTTGCCTGGTCTCTGCAAAAAGAAAATCTATCTCAAGAAAGCGTTTCCTTGTTCCTTTGTTTAAATATTGTCATTGTATGAAAATAACCCCAGCATCAATACAAATACTAAGAGCATTCCTGTGAAATAAATAATTATGAGTGAGGCAAGTGAGAATCATCAACTTTTTTGTTTTCTTGACCTGCAAATACCTGACCACTGACAGTATTTTGAATTCAGAGAGAAGGTGGCAAGTTGAAGCTTCTTCTAATCCACCTGGGAGACACCATTCCTGTCTGAAGAACCCCTGGGGGCAATTCTTCACTTTCTGGACTACCTCCATGTAAAGTCCAGCCACAGCCAGTCTGCATGGGCTCACCCCACTCAACGTGCTAGACCTTAAATCTACTCTGGTACTAATATATTCAAAACTACTCATACTTTAAAGCAAGATCTGACAAGAGTTTTTATTTCAGCAGACTGCAGTCATGTTATCTTTTAGGCAAAGCAATTCTCACGGTGCTACAGTCATAGAAATTGTGTGTCATTTGTTTTATGTTCTATTAAAATGGTTAGACATCTATCTGTAAGTGATTAGGCTTGATGCGGGAAATCCCGAGTAAAATTCTTTGGCCTTTGATACTCAGAAGAGCTTATAATTTCCTGCAATCGGTTTTTCTTTTTTTATCTTGCAGCAAGGCCCAGTTCTCTAAGAAGTCAAAGACGTGCATCATCAAAATTGCTCAGCAGAGTCCTGTTTACTCCCTCTCATGTTATCAGGGCTACACCAGAAAAAAACTGAAAAGGGCATTTTCTCCCTTGGAACCATGTTTAAATTTTTACTTAAATTTTTTGTTATTCTGCAAAAGATTCAGTTCTAACATGCTTTTTCTATACTGCCATTTATGAGAGATGTTAGTTGAAGAGCCATTTCTGGTAACTAGTGATAGGATATCTCCTGTTGACAGTAGCAGACATGCAGTAACTTTCTAGGCCTGAAGTTTTCAACATCTTTAGGAACATTATTAGAAATAACAGTAATAGTAAAGGCTATTTTAACCCTACATTGGCATTTTGATGCATGATGCTTAATATCAGCCACAATGAGTCTAAAAGGGAAACACTCCTAATTCAGATACCTGTTTCCAGAAGAATCACTCCACATCTGACCTGTCAACTTTTACTACATTTATTAAACCCATTGCTAATTCTGTGAGATTACATAAATTAGACTTTCCTTAACAGGCAGTTACAGAAGAGAGTCTACATAAATTAGACTTTCCTTAACTGGCAGTTACAGAAGAGTCTCCATAGGAACTTTTTGCCCAATGGAAGAATTTCAATTCCATTAATAGCAATGGGAGCACTGTAGCTCAAAGAAGGTAGGTTTGCCTGATATTTTGTCTAAAATAGTCAGGGTAATTGATGATGAGAGAAGGAGAGAGAGGCAGAGGGACAGAGAGAGAACACCCATTATCTCAGTGATTGATATAGGCCTTTTTCTAATTACATCAGCCCTTTCCAGTGGAGACAGGTCATGGTACTTATAGATCTGCAGCTACAGGTTTAAGACTATTTGACAAATAACCATAATTTAAAATACAATTATTGAAAAGATAAGATGGATGCTGTACAACTTTTTCTGCACGTGTAGGACAGCAAAAGAAGAATGGAAACTTTTCCACAGTTGTGAATATGACAGGATTATATTTAGAGCTGTGTTTCACCAACATTATTGGGGGGGGGCATAGTATTTTATAATTGAGAGGATTTCCCCAGAATTATGTGGGAGTAGTGCATGTGATCCAAGTAATAAGAATGCAATGATGGAAATGAAAATCCTTAGTCTTTATTACAGGTCATCAGAAGGCAAGGCAGGACATGGAGTCTATAGCTAGAGCTTCACAGAGTGAATGCAAAAGCACGGCAAGCCAAACATTTCATCAATGTCACCATGAGTCATTCAATTAATGAAAAAATTTAACCTTGTAAAGGGCGGAGACGGATATCCAAACATATGACCTCTTATATTTCAGATCTGTGTATTCAGAAACTCTGAAATAAAAGACCTCTCAAAAACCTGGATATTAAAGAAGTTCTTCACAAAACTCTCTCTGGTTAAAATAAAAACGGTTCCTTGAATTCCTCCTAAATGTTATATAAATAAAAAATAAAACACAGTTAAATGATTTTATAAGCTGATAAATCTGTTTCTAACCTATGAACAGTCCACAAAGTGAATACTGGATGACACAAACAAGAACATGATCTGCAAGAGGGTCACATCTCCCGCTAATGGTGTGTTCTTAGCTTTCAGCTGAAGTAGGTTTTCCACTTTGGTCTTCAGTCTTTCATTAAGTTGTGAATCAGTTTGGGGGAGCAAAGGATTTTCCATCAGACTGTTAATCATTCACCACCAGAAAAGACTGAAATGGCTGGAACAGCTCAGCTTAAGGGAGAGAAGACTGGATGGAGACTATGTAAATAGACTCAAAGTGTCTGTTGCTACAAAAAGAAGAAAAATCCAGATTTATATGCCTATGGTGAATAAAAAAAAGTGAGGTTAAACTGAAGAAGGAATGATTCAGGAATAGACATGGGGAAAGCTTTTAAGACGAAATATAAAATGCTGAAACAAACTCCCTGAGGATGTTGTGGAGTTCTCCTTAGACATCTCAAGGAACAAGTTAGACAACATCTGTCAGGATTAGTACTTGTACTGTTCATCCTGCCCTAGGGAACAAGGAGGAACTTGACAAAGTATTGAGCTCCTTTCCTAGTCTTATTTTTATGACTAAAATAAGAAAACAAAGTACTTCCTAGAATAAGATTATTTAAGTTTGAAACTCATGAGCTCAAACTCAAATGATCATGGTTTTTATTTAAGTTCCTTGAGAAAACCTTGCAGAGCTTTCACAGAAATTTCCAGTTATGTTGCTCCTGTGAACTGTGTTTAAAGACGATAAAAACCTCAAATACTGTACATACAAAAAAGTCATGTGCTTGCTGTGAATTTCCTGTTACAAATGACTATGTTATCCTTACATCCGAATGTTTTGATTTTCAAGAACTACCCATAGAAATGTTGGTTAAAGCATATTATTTATTGTTTGTTTGTGGGAAAAAATCCCCGTGATCTTCACCTCACCTTAAGCCACTTTTCCATATTTTTTGTCTTTAAGTAACATGTGGGTAACATTATAGTTTCAATATTTTTTTCCTTGTGTTTTTTTGTTAAAGAATTGAAAAATATAAATGAAGATCCTGAAAACTTTTCCCAGAAACTAAGAAGTATTTGCTCATCAAAGTATTTCCCAGCCGTAGTATCATTATTGCCACATAGAATCAGAATCATAGAATGGCTTAGGTTAGAAGGGACCTTAAAGATCACCCAGTTTCAACTCACACCTTCCTTTAGACCAGATTGCTCAGAGCCTCATCCAACCTGGCCTTCAGCATTTCCAGGGATGGTATGTCCACAAATTCTCAGGGCAACCTCAGTTCCCTTACAGTAAAGAACTTCTTCCTAATATCTAAACTAAACCTACGCTCTTAACAGTTTGAAGCCATTCCCCCTTGTCCTGTCACTACATGCCCTTGTAAACAGTCTCTCTCTCATCTTTCTTTTTGGCTCCCTTCAGGTACTGGAAGTCCACAATTTGGTCACCCTAAAGCCTCCTCTTTTCCACGCTGAAAAATCACAATTCTCTCAGCCTTTCCTCGTAGGAGGGGTGCTCCACCCCTCTAATCATCTTTTTGGCCTTCCTCTGGACTTGCTCTAACAAATCCATGATGTTCCTGTCCTGAGGACCCTGGGGCATTCAGACATTCTGCTGTGTTGTGTTTTGCACACCATAAAAGTTCCCGTAACAATGCACAGTTCAAAGTGACCTTCTAAATCAAAAGGAATTAATATGGATTGGCCATGTTATGATTTCAGCCATCACTACATCTAAAAGTGAGTATGGTATAGAACTTGGGATGAGATTTATTGACTGGACCTCCATCTTAAGCTTTAATTTCAAAGTAGACCATGCCCACTACTCAGATCAATCCATTAGGTTAAACTTAGTGGCTTTTTAAGCCAGTTGGGGTATCTAACACGTAGGATGCTGAAAGGCTCATGGAAGACTACACTCTTCTGATGCCACAGCTGAAGACCAAAAAATATTCTCTAGGGTTCTTAAAATTAGAATTGTATCTCAGTTGCTCCCTCCTCCTTTAGGCAACCATGTTCCTTTCCAGTTCTCTCTGTGCCGTATAAATCCACAGCAAAAAGCAGTCATGGAAGTTTAGTCAGCCTGCTTTTTTTTCTTGCATTGGTGAATACATAGTGGAATTAATAAAGCAGATTAATCACAGGTCACAGACAGATATTGTACAGCTAATTTTTAAGTCACAGCCTGGCAGTGTCTTATTTTGAAGATGTGGACAGATCCCCAAATCTCAAGGCTGGAATTTCTCCTTTTTCTAATAAATCATCAGGAACAGGATGGATTTCAAATTCCAACACTGATTTTAGATAAATTGACATTACATCAGCATGGACCAGAAAGAAAAAAATGTAGTTCCTCCTTGGTGAGAAAGGCAAGCAGCCACCTTCCACAGAGAAACTGCCCACAAAACAACCTGCCCACATCTGCTTCTGGCATATATGATACTGAAGTTGCCCTGCCCACTGCAATTAATCAAGTCCAAGCTTTCTGTTTAAGTCAAGGCTGTATTAGCTACTTTTAATCAGTTTAAACTTCTCAGTCTACACACAGAATAGTCATTAACACGTTTTACTGTTGCCAGCAACTGTGAGCTGTCTCAAATTCTACACGGTAGTGAGGTGGAACGTGTGCAGCGCATCCTGCCCCCTCTTGCCTCTGTACTTGGGCATTTCCCTTCCAAGGGAAAAAAAAAATGGACAAACTGGAAGGAATTTAGAAGAAAACAAGTAATTAAATCAGTAGGAGATTTGTGGAATGGAACGGAACTGAAAAGAAAAATGAAATTGAAGGCACAGCCATAATAGTTTGAATCTTCCTGCTTAAAATCAGAGTACCTATGATATACTCTAGCATGCATAATAGATGGATTTTGAAAAAGCACAAGTTTCCCATGATGTCCATTAATTTCATGGTTTGTTGTTATTTTAAATGTAGGATTAAAGGTTCAGAAAGAGGATAAATGAACACTAAGTAGCATTGGTAAGAGGATAGCCTAAAATTATCATCTTACTAATGAGAAAGCTGAATTATTTCACTCAGGATGAAGAGCAAGGGGGAGGGCAGGTAGGGGAAGATAAAAGTCTGTTCATTTGTTTGCTTTCCAAAGAAAATGATGTAAACATCATTATTTAAGAATTTAAAGCTTTTCAGGAAGAAAGATCTAAGTTTTATATTTTCAAAAGAAAATGACGTATCCTTTCAATATTTAACTCTCATCTTGACGTATGTCCCACAAGGTTTAAATGATTACAAACACTGATAAAACTTGGAACAAATGCATGTAAAAAGTAATGAAGCAGAAGTACTCAAACAAACATGCTTTTTTTCTTGGCCAAAAATGTTCAAACAGTGGCTCTGTGCTTTTGAAATCTGGACTTTTCTACTGGTTCACATAATACTGCTTCTGAACCGTTTCTGTTCTGTCATGACTTGGAAGAATGATGTCCTAAACACGTATCAGAGCTTCCTAAGAAGGATCATGGATGATTCCCATCACCCACATGGAAGTATGGACTTGAGCATGAAATTATAATGCTTGCAAATATGAGTTATGCTTGTGGCAATTCCTAGCATTTTAGTGTATCATCTCAATCCTTTTAAAAAGCTTTCATATTTTGTCTTCCTCTATTAGATATATGCCACACTTCACCCAGTTCCAAAGAGGATTATGAATATATAAATCAATCCAAAGAATGCTATCCCAAACCAGGAGCTCTGAATTTTTTATTCTTCCCCTATGCACTTTGTCGCACCGGGATTCCTGGGCTGCAGTTCACGAGGAGGAAGCAAAATGATTTCTCCCAGTTGCACTTATTTGCCACTCATTCTTGAAAAAAAACCAAAAAAACCAGCCTTGTCCCAAGACTGACCTTGAAACAGCCCATGGGGGGAAAAAAAAAAAAAACAAAAAGGAATTTTGGAGTTAAGACAAAGCTAAAACTGTCCAACTGACACAATGTAGCACATACAAAATCGGAATTCAGACCAAGATTTTTGTGTCAGCTGTGACACATCTGTTGGGCATGTTAAGACATTCAAAGGATCTGAGTGAAACCCTTAACTTAGTTTGTATTTTACCTGCTTCAGTGCTCTTTGGAATAGAACAGACATTTAAAAACAAATGTGCAGCTTTAGGCAGCATATTTCATCGCAGCAATTCAGAATAATATTCATATGGTCACAAGGTTTACAATCTACTTCGTTTTTGTTACTGTGTTACTCATGGAGCACTGACAACAAATCTATGCATCAATATGAACATACATAAATATATATATATATACATTGAAAGAAAAAAACCCACGTCAAGTAGTAGCAGCTCAGACCCTCTTTTCTTATGTAATGGCTAAAACAATTATCTGAATGTGAATGAAAACAGTACAAAAAATGGTCTTCAAACTTTTAGTTCTGTAAATGTTACAGATAAATATATTTTTAGGTGGTTAGGTGTGTTTTTGAATTGGGAAGAAAAGGAAAGGGAAAAAAAAAAGAAGTCTGAGAAATTATGGTCTAGCCTGGAGTATCAACATAATAAAAGAAAAGGAAATTGAACTTAGACTCGGGAATCGTGGACTCGAGTTGTCCCAAGAGCTACCAACTGTCACCATTGCTCAGGGAACAGTATCATTCTTTGATGTATCTAAACTATTATTTTCCTCTGGCTACTCTGCTCTAAGAGAGGGATCGGTATGCAAAGCATTCTTGTTCTAATGTGTTCCTCAACAAAGAAAAGTTTTGAAATCCTCCAGACAACTTGTCTTTGCTGCCTATGGACTCTCTTCGCACTGATCAGTAACTTCTCATTATAGACAAGAGATCAATTAGCTTTCAAGAATTATGGCTGTTTTTTCTTTCAGAAAGAAGGGATACCTGTTCTTAGTGACTGTGGGGTGAAGCGGAAGTCACACATCCACACAGTCATTCCCCAAATGCTTAGTATTTAAGAACTTAAATAAATAAGAGTGTTTAAGGGGAAAGGACACCTTCTCAGAGGGCATTAGGTGTGAATATGAAGCCAGGCTTCCAAAAAAGCCTATTTGACTACTTGAATGGAGATTTTAGTGTTAACTTTATCCATAAAAGGTACAAATTTTACTCTCTCTACTTGAAATTGGATAATTCAAAGATTATGTGGTTGAATGAGGAAAACGATGGCGATGGCAAAGGCAAAAAGAACAAGAAAAGCTGTTTATCAAATGAATATGGAATATTGGCCTCTAAATAAAAAGTACCACATTGGGGTCCCCATGCTGTTATTCTCCCATACCCATCTATAACTAAGCATACATTTAAATATATCAAGATGCTTTAGAGTGGGGGGGGGGCTATTCCTTTAAGATTACCTGTTTGCTAATTGGCAAACAAATTGTCCTCTGAAAATAAATCATCAGACCAATTTTGTACTAAACTGTACTATTTTTCTCACTTGAACCTTTTAATTAAAAGTGAAAACTAGAAACTTACTACACTGCATCATACAATTTACTTTTGAAATTGATTACTTCTTTAGAAATCACTGTCTGATTTTCATGTATCTTGTAAATGTTCCAATATTCAAAAGTTTGAATATCTAGAAAAATCACTCTGTAATTTTGCTTCTTTTTACATCAGAATAAGTATGTTGTTCTTTAAAACCCATTGTATAACCAAAAAAAGGATCGGGAATGCAGTCTGGCAAGATGCTACTTGTCCTCATTCCTTTCTTTTAGATTACTATTGTGTGAAAGACAGAAATGACAACACAGAATAAAGAACTTCTCTTTCATTTACTGAATAGTCACAACAATGTAACTTCAAAAATATCTTTAAAAGGCTGAAGCAGTCACTGACAACAGGATTTGGATAAAGATTCTGACCTTATTTTTGCAAGAGTAACAAGGTGTAAATTCACTTGAGAGCAACTTATATCAGAATGCAGCCCCCAGTTCTGCATCAGTCATCTGTCATTGAGAGATAAATCAGCCACAGGGATTCCTTAGTAGCCTCTCTGGAGTTCATTTTCAAGAAAAACAGGTCCAGTAGAAGCTGGGTTTCAACATTTAAAACAAACCTCCAATCTGAGGTGAACATACATAAGTAAAATATTCATAACCAAAAGGGTATGTTTGTGTATGTTTTCAGTACCTCTCTGTCTTGTTTAAAACTGTTCTGTCCAGAAGTTCCGTTCAAATCTGCAGTTCTGGTGATCTAGACAGTGGGAATGTTTTCAAGAGCTTTCTGTGCTCCCAGATCTCCATTTTTCCACTTATCCTTTACCATTTTCACTTAAAAAAAAAACAAAAAAAAAAAACCAAAACCAAAAACAAAACCCAAAACAAACAAAACCACACAAAATCCAAACAAAGCCACGAAAAAACCAATAGCCCAAAACCAACCAAACAAACAAAAAACCACCAAAACCTCAAGGAAGGTTAGAGGAACCTGTTCCAAGTACCAGAAACATCTGGTCCCAGCTGGCGCATGTTGCCCCTGAAGAGCTGCAGCCCAGAGAAAGGCCCATGCTGGAGGGAGATGGGAAGGAGGGAGGAGCAGCCCAGAAGGGCTGGGAGGGACCAACTGCAGCCCCACTCCAACATTTTAGGTTTTCCTGGTTTTTTTCTAGTTCATATCTATTTAAATGAGAGAAAATGAGAGTTGTTTGTGCAGTAATAGAGAGGGGTTGATTCACAGATGCTCTCTAGCAGTGCTGTTTAGCAGCTGACACAGATGCATGCCTTGCTAAAGGGGAGAGTTCACTTTCATGGAGGCAATTAGTCATATTTCGTGACCCTAATTATGCCTAGAATCATGATCGTATTCATGCAGTATTCAGCTTAGACAAAAGATATGAGATCTGATTCTCTGCTAAGTTACTCAGCTCTAGGTCTGGTAAGTGTCTTCTAATTAACACTTGTCTCCATGAAAGGAAAATGAAGTCCATACTTATGCATCTAGCTAGATTAGTTTACATTTGCTTAGATTAGATGAAATTGTCTAATGCATATGTAAGAGCTATGAGTAGAGGGCCATAGTAGTACTTACATATGACTGCTAATAAATCCTCTTCTATACTTAAACAAATTAAGCTCTCATCAGCTGGTACATAATAGTTCCATTGTCATTGACTTAAAAATAAAATGACCTGATAGCAAGGAGACACTTTCACTATTGCCATTATCTGCTACTGAAAAACATGAATTACTTGCAGGCAGCAGAGGGTTCCACTTGCAATTAAATTAGCACTAGTGGACATTTCACCCACATCCAGGGAGATTGCTGGAGACGGGAAAAAGACAGATTCTAATTTATCACAAGCTACTAGTTCTTTGTGAGAGAGACAGGTTTAAGCTATTCTTGTCCATTTTCTGAAACCCACAGGAGCTTGAAAATTATCTGATAATCTAACTGAATGATTTATAACTCCCTTTTGGCCCCACACAAAGATTTGCCCCCAACAATTAATCTTTCTGGATTTAATTGGAGTTAAAATTAAAACTACATTACTCCTCAATTCATTGGGATGAACTTGGCATGGACTTTTTTAACAGCTTCAGGTAAACATACCCATTAACAATGGCACATGATACCAAGTTTGGCTGGCCAAAAATGAAAATGAGGGAGGAAAAATTAACACAAATAACAACCTTTTATCAACACATCAATACCTTCCAGCTGCTCATTTCTATGGTACCAAATTGCTGCGGTAGCAATTACCTGATATTGGTAAATGAAGCAATTCTTAAGCCCCAGGGGTATAAAACAGAGTATAATTCAAGAAAAATCATTAAAAAAAGTAAATTTCTGCTCCCCATTCAAACCTAAGGAAGAATCAATGTCCCTCATAAGACATTTTGGTTGATCTTTACCCCTATCCCAACCCTGCCCATTAGCCCCTACAAATTCAGAAACCCCCCAGGGCTTTCGAGTGTGCTATAATTACTTTTTTCTTTGGACATGCATTTCCAGTACAGGATGCCATTCAGGAAATTAACCTTCTGTTGACATTACATCTTCTACTTCATGCCAAGACAACACAAACTCCCACTGTGTAGTTTGAGCTGCATCCCAGCCCTGAAGAGTGGAAATTCCAGGCATAAGAGTATCAGGGATGAAGGGCTTTAGCTTTACAACAATATTTCACATCAATTTTCGTCAATCTTCATGCAGCTCAATTATCACCAGAGAGCACTGTATTTTCTAGAAGCATGAGAGGATTACAGGCCCATAACAATGGGCCCAGGACTCGACTTGGAAAATAAATAAGGGAACTATCAATAAAAAGCCTCTTTGAGATTGGGACTCAGCTTTATGAACAAAAAAGGCTAATCTTAAAATACAAAGGTAGCCTTATGAATATTTTCTTACTGGTAACCTCTCTGTGGACAACAGTTCTGTCTCACAGAACCTCTCAAGATTAAGAACAACTCTCCTTCTGTGCTCTCCAACATAACAGACACAAAGAACTAAATGGCAGTAAAATTGCTCTCCTACCCAAAGAAATATGTTGCTGCCAGAGAGCTGAAGGGCAGCAGCAGTGGATGCTTTTGCTGGTTTGCTATGTATTACAATATGTACACTACCAATAAATAGGAAAGTCTGTAGCATTGTCAGGACATTCATAAAACATTCATAACCACAAAATAATTCCTTCTGCATCACAGGGCTCAGACATCCAGACCAAACTCCCTTCCCTTGATTCAAGTGCTGTACATGTCTGTGATGTGAAGGAGCCACATAGAGGTAACAACAGTACAAGCAAAGAAAGTAAAACAGATTAATATTCCTACCTTCTTTTAAGAGTGGAGAAGAAGAAGGCAGGCAAGTTTTAACAGTCAACCCTGAAAAAACAGTTTTGTGCAAACTGTGTTCAGATCAGTATTTAAGTTATTTCTTAAAGGTCACACATGAAATTTCAGGCAGACTTAGCAACAAAGCTCAGCTCTGTTGAAGATGGTATTTGGTCCCTTAAAGAGTAGAGGAGCATTTTGGTTCCCTTGTCGTACTTTCTGTTTGTTATCATCTAGGAAGATGAATGGAGTGGGTTGGTTTTATTGAAGTCTGTTTTCTGGAAAGGGCAGTACTAGAAGTGTCCATCGGAGGTCAGAAGACAACCCCTGATCCTCCAACACACCTGAAGAATGGTGGTCCTTGTCAAATCCTGAATAAATTTCAGATTGGGAAAGCTCCTGAGGTAAAAAAGATGTACGTCTGCAGAGAAGAGGAAATGAACTGAGGAAAGCTCTACCTCAATGTGTTACGATTTGGATGTTTTCCCCTTTTACTGCTCTAACAATGAAGGATTGGAGTGAAGCTTTACCAAATAATGAAGACATATGACATAAGGGAATGAAAACTGCTCAAATTGTCAACACATTTTGTTTTGCTGCTCCATGTAAATCTTTTCTTTGCAGATGCAGATGTTATTCATTATGTTGTAGATAAATTCAGAAATGTGGTTTACACTGATTTAGCATTGTACTTAATTGGTTTTAAATCTAATGCACTGCAGTAAGCCTTAAGTGCTACTTTGCTGTGAAATTTAAAAGAGAGCAGTACTGTAATTTTGCTATAGTAGGATTTCTCTGGAAGCAAATATGCTTCATTTCAACAGCCTCTCACTGGGAATAAAACAACAAAAAATCCACTTAAAATGTAGCTTTCCTAATTGACCTCGGTTTTTAAAAGCTCATGTTGAGGACTGCTCTATTTGTGGGGTTAGGTCTGAGAGAGAGATACAATAGCAAATTTCAAATTGTGGCACTTAGCATTTAGCTCCTTACGATGCAAAAAGGCATCAGACTATCAGCAACTGACAGCCGGTGCACCAGAGCAACGTGTGCTCTGCAGAAGCACAAAGGAAAGCAGCACAAAATACTGCTGGTGTTTTACGGACCTGGATACCATACCTGTAACTTCTGCTGCCTACACCTGGACTGTAAGCATTCTCCTTAATAACAGATAGTCTTTCATTAGACTAGATGGAACTAGATCTTTAAGGTCACTTTCATCCCAAGCCATTCTTTGATTCTAATTGAGAGCCGAGGTACTTTTTTCAGGTTGGATTTATGTGCTATAACTTTTTCTGAATCCTACCCACGGAATACCTTTTCCACACCCTTGAAATATAAAGGACATTTATTTTAACTACTATTTTTCACAGAATACCTGTCCTGAAGATGTGGCATATAGCTACCAAACATCCTAATGCAGCAGCCCAAAGACTAATCTGCATCTCTCTTCCTGAAATTCTGTTCTCTTTTTCTCTTTTCATTTCCACATGAATCACAGCCCAGATGTTGTGGAGTTTGATAAGCTGTCTTCCTAAATGAACCTGTCTGTATAAACTACCTCGAAAATGAAAATTAAAACATTTTCTCCTTTTTAACAGATGTATTGGCTCTTCTACTTTCAAATTGCTTATTTTTATCTAGCACTCTTCAAAAATATTCAGCCAAATTCAAATAAAGCCCATTTTTAAACAAACATCTATATTTTTGTCTTTGTAAGGGATGTATTTAACATATTTGCTCATAATGCCCTAAATAACTTTTGACTGGTAACCATCAAGTGCTTAATTTTTCTTGCTCTCAAACTGAGGTGTCTGATGTTTATAATCTATTTGCATGACTTTCTATTCCATTTTCCCATTTTATCTTGTAAGTTATAAAACATTCCAAAATAAGGCTAGGTGATGAAGTAGGAAATAAAAACTCATTCATAGTGTTAAGGAAAAAAGCAAGGCAAATGACATCCTCTCTTTAAAGACATTTATAAGAATTTTACTAAGGATTTAAGGTAAGAAAAACACAAACTAGAAGTGGAACGTGGCTATAGCTGATGGCACTATATTTTTGGCCAACCATGTAAATGCCAGACCCACACAGAATCTGGAGAAGACTGTTCAGAGAAGTACCTACACCAGTAAAGATTGTGATTTCTATCAAGAATATATTGAGTGAAGTCAAACCAGTTGAAGACAGCTTTATCTCACCGTGGAAGCCTAGAAAATGGGGGGGCTTGTGTGTGTCTCAAACACCAACAGCATTGATGTGGAACCCACCAAGGATTGTTGGTAAGAAAATGCTGTGAGAAAGAACAGAATATACTGGAGAAGGGGCCATAGAGAGGTAGGGCAGCACTTTTCTGAGACAAATGTCCTTGTTCTGCCTCCTGAAGGTAAGCAGAACACAGGGCAGCACACACACAGGAATGAGGCCAAGAAGCAGAACTGGATTGTAGGTGGGAATCAAGACCACGCAAGAGCCTTGAAGCCCTCTGACCCGTTTCCAACAAGGTCTAGAAGAATAGACTGTGCATGGTAAGAAATTTGCATAGAAAGCAAATAACTTATCTCTAGAGTGGGGAAAATTTACCTATAAAAAGGTACCCCCATGAAGCCCAGGCACAGAGAGCCCGGACACCCCCTCAGCTGGATTAATGCTGAAGCCAGGATTGGTGCTCTCTCTTTCTGTCTTTCTTCCTTTTTTTCTCTTTCTCATTCTATAATCTATGTTTCCCTCTTTCTCTCTCTCCCCTTTCACCCTACCCCTTAATTCAAACTGCACTGCCTTGTGCTTATACCAGAACATCAGAGACTAACATACCAAAATTTCCTTTTTAAGTGTGTAATTTACTCATAAAACTTACACCCTCAGACTTTTGTCACTCCTTTTGACCATGAGTATGTACAAATCTTGGGTACTCCCCTCCCCTTAAGGATGAGACACCACACTCCTCTATTTATTTAGATGTCCACCAGACAACACTTTGGAGCATGTTGCCCAAACTCAGACAATGTTTTTGCAACAGTCAGTTATGGGCAGAAGCTGCTTTTTAATTCATGGTGAGTCAGGGAACTCCTAGAGTGAATTGGTTTATAAAGACAGAGGAACTTTTTCTTTCCTCTTTTCTCTTTCCTGAGATTATTAGGCAAGAGCAAAATATGTTACGGTTGATTTCTAATTTTAGTTTTCACATTTCATTAATTGGTTTGTTGGGGTTCTGGGGGTTTTTTTTAGGTAAGTGTCATCATACATCTCAGGAAATAGACAACAACCTGAAAATGGCTTTTTGTTATAACAATACGATGAAAGACTGAGACAATTACTAATTTAAAAAATTCCTTGGACATCTTAGAATCCCTATTTACATTCTATCTTTACAGGAAGTGCAGAATATCTTGTGACTTGCATGAGAAGCTTATCTGTTAGTCTTCAGTAAATTTCCTGACATTTTACAACACTTCAGGGAAATAAAAAGAAAAAAACATAAGTAAAGCCTCCAGGAGCACACTCTTTGCTTTAAGTAGTGCCAGCTCTGCAACATGAAACAGCTTTTTTCAGCTTATTTTTAACTCAGTAGCAAAGAAAAATACCTGGATAGTCCCAGACACAAGCTTTACACATCCCAGTCCCTCATCCTCAAATCTGATCTCACTTGCCAGTTTGCTCCTCTCCGTGTTCCCCAGCCTGCATCCCTGTATTATACTGTTTGACTCTGTTTCCCTCACTTTCCAACACCATTCCTAGCTGGATCTATACAAACACATGGGCAGAGTTGTATTCAGTAGCAGCAGAGTTCATCACAGTTAGTTAATAGAAGCAGGGATTATTCAAGAATAGCAGGGAAAAACATTTCAGTTCATGACTGTGAGTTAAAGAGCGATGCCTAATTAAGTGACCAGCTACTGACCCCTGTCAGTATGTATTTTTTTAGATTATTGATCATCTGTGTTACAAAAAAAAATATGTGCCAATTAATGGCAGATATTAATAACAAACTCTTAAGAAAATTAATTTCTTGGGAGCATTATAGGCCATTTTTAAATCTCTATTTTTTATGTGATATCCTACAAAACAGGTGTAAAAAATTTGAGCTGTTTTGTGAAGGGTCTCTTACTACTTCAGGTAAAGTATGTAGTGTCCTTGGGTATAATAAGGGATTTCTAACATTACTTTGCAAAGTAATGCTAAGGGAATATTGACAGTAGCAGTTCATTGATTCAAGATTAAGTAATGTAAGTAAAGGCACAAACCAAGGTGTATATCAGTTTCTGCCATGGGCTTTTTCCATGGGAACATCCATGTCTGTGCATACATCTCTATGCCTTTCCTCTCTGCAAATTTCCCTGTGCCATCTCTAAGTCAGCTGGGAAATACCTCAGAGACAATTTATCCTTGATCTACCCTCAGGACAATGTCAGAAAAATCATGTTTCTTTAGCAATGGCAGCCCTGTTTTCCTACTACTTCAAGAAAATACAGATGGGTAGTACCTCTTGGTCAACATATATTAGAGATGTTAACTTATTAAAAGTAATTAAAGCACTTCACATCTCTGTGAGCTACAGTTCTGGTTTGTCACAGCTTCAGCAGATGTTGCTGCATTGGCTGTATTCAGCAAAACAGTAGGAACATAATATTTTATTTTGAAGTAAAGCTGATATTATTTAAGATAACATTATTAAATTGTGGATTTTGCATATGATATGGTAAAATCTTTTAAGCTAATCGTAACATGAAGGTATATATGATTTACTGGTTTGCTGGTTTACATTAAGCCACCATTCTTCAGTGCATGTTTGTTGTCATGGAAGAGATTCACATCATGGTTTTTGTTTGATTACTTGTCCCCTTTTCTTTTTTCTCTGTGTAGTCTGTGTAACAGAAAATGGGACATTTAAGACTAGTCAAGCACAGTACTGTAGGGCCTACATAGGGAAATATATACTTGAGCATGTTCAAGGGTACCTTAGGTCCCTCTGCCTCAACACAACTGGTTCCCTCTAAAATTAGTCTAAAAGGCACTCCTATGGGAAATGAGTACGTGTATCCAGAGAATATATCCTCAAATCCACCAAAATTTGTCATGTTCTGAACATAACCAATGTTTTGCTGACCCATTGCTGCAAATGAAAAAAAAAAAAAAAAGTCAAATCTTCCAAAAATAGTCAAATCTGAATGATTATACCTCAAATATATTGAATTCTAAGAAATATGTAACGAAATAAATTTTTTATTCTATGGAGAACTCACACTAAGGTAGAAATTCCAGCTTTCCTAATACCAAGGGGAATTTTGCTACTAGCTTCAGTGGAATCAGGTTTGGAAGCTTGGACTTCAGCTTAAAGTTGCTCTCAAATGCTAGTAGTTCTGAAATGCTGTCATCTGCATTTTCTGTTATTCAGGCCCATTAGAACCATCTGTGGCAAAAGTGCTGAGTCCTCATTAAGCATGTTTAAAGAAAAGTGTATTGTTGAACTGATCATTTACAATGATTGAAATTTTTAGAAACAGGACACTTTGTAGCATCTTTATTTTAGATTTACAGCTCTCTACTCAATACTCATTTGGAAGAGGTGACCTAATCTTATCTTATTCAGATTTTCATAAGATCTTGACATGATTTGAAATGCAGGTATATACATTAATGACGTGTTATATATAATTCCAGCCACCGTAACTCATCTTAATATCTAATATACCTATTATTAGTTCTTGACATAGAACAGAAATAGCTCACTAGCCTTTTGTGTAAAAATCATTAAAATATGCTATGTTGGTTAAGCACATGGTTGCTTTGATATGTTCCTTTCACTTTTTTTTTTACAGTATGGCATTTAGCACCTTCACTGCTATTTTCACAAAATCATAGTGAGGTGTCTACACCGTTCTGCCAACAGGCACTTTAAAGATGGCTCAGGTACAGTCTGAGAGATGTAAAGGTATTTGCAGAGGATAATGCAAATTTTTTGAACTCAAGGAAATGTGATTATTAAAGACTTCCATGAAAATGAAGTACATAATATAAATTACAAAAAAACTGTGTGGTTAATTTAACAGAAAATGCTATAGAGCAAATAATCATTCTCATCTGAGATTTGGATGGAGAATAGTGAAAGGACAGTTTCTAAAGAAAGGCAGGGTTTAGTGTGTAAAAGGAGCAAAAATACTTGGAGAATCTCCATGAGTTTCAACTGCATTTTTCTTCTCTTGAAGTCTTGAATGAACCTGAGTCAATCAGTCAGTCAACAAAAACTTGCTACGAAACCCCTCGCTGATCCTTGCATCAGCCCTTGAGTGCTGCTGGGGCTAAGCCAAACACACAGCAATTGGTAACATGACAGCTTCACTCAGGAGTTTCCAGAACTGATTGTGGCCTCAAAGTTGTTTCAGCTGCAGACCTGGTCAGCAGTGAGAACAAAAGCATAATGATACCCAGAGCATAATTTATTGTCTGGTTATCCTTGGGGGAGAAAAAGAAAGAAAAAAAAAAATTAGAGCAGAAAGAAGTTCTGAAGTTTCCTTAAGATATGGAATGTAAAAATGCCCATGACCATAAATTAGATCACTGCTGTGCTACTCAAACCCTTTTCTTTCCCCTTTTCCTTCCCCTTCCCTTTCCCCTTCCCTTTCTCTTTCCTTCTTCTTTCTCTTTGGGATCATATATTGGTAGTGCAGGACACTGTTTCAAATGCCCAATAGTTTTTATGATTTTAAGCTGTTATATACCCAGCCTGGAGCAAAAGTCATTCTCCTATAGTAGCAGCTAAATAATCAACTAATGAAAGAGTGTAACTCACACACCATATTACTTTAATATTGGAGCAGTCACAATTAAATAACAACCTTATTCTCACAATAAATTACATTTTAGTGTAATGGCATATGGCCCATCGTGTCTTGGAAAAGCTAATCAATACAATCAACATTTCTCTCTTAACTGTAGTATCATTTGTCAGATGACAAAATATATGTAATTATAGAATTACAGAATGCTTTGGGTCGGAATGGACCTTAAAGGTCATTTAGTACCAAAGCCCCTGCCATGAACAGGGACACTTCACGCTAGATCAGGTTATTCAATGTCCCATCCAGTCTGGCCTTCCACACTTTCAGGGATGGGGTATCTGCAATTTCTCTGGGCAAACTGTTCCAGTGACTCACCACCCTCACAGTAAAGAATTTAAGTACCTTAAAATATTTTTAACACCAGACATAACTTTTACCAACCCTCTGAATCCCTGCTCTCTATTTCAAAAAGTTCTTTGTGTAAAAAAAAAAAAAAAAAGGTGTAAATGTTTGAATTTCTAGCAATATGCAACTATATCAGGCATTAAAACACGTTTTTTTATAATGTGCATGGATTTATCTGTCGCAATTTTCTCTTTCAAAGGTGTATAATTACACGGCTAACATAACAGTCGCACTAATTTAAACCATAAACACAGATGATCTGTCAGAGAGCAATCTTTGCATAACACTTCTTAGACAAAATCCTAAGCTATTTAAAAAAGTGTGAATTACATATGCCCATTTGCTTAAAATAGATCGTGTAAAAATGTGTTTTAGCTAGTAGAGTGGAAAGTTACTGTTTATTATTTTGAATGCAATCCTGATAAGAGGCAACCTCTAGAAAGTGTATGGAAGAGGAACTGTTGTCAGGTTAGCTAATCAGAAGCTTAACTCTGCTGTCTGAAAAACAGGTATTTGAGAAAATGAGCACAGTGTGTCTATATATATATGTGGACATGTTTTATATATATGTATGTATATATATAAATATGCACATAACATATGTTCATATAGTGCCTCTCTGACTTCCTCCGGTAACTACATCACAAACTTACTAATGAGCACATGAAATTTGTTGCCCAGAGAAGCTGTGGATGGCCCCATCCCTGGAAGTGTTGAAGGCCAGGTTGGATAGGGCTCTGAGCAACCTGATCTAGTGGAAGACGCCCCTGCCCATGGCAGAGGGTTTGGAACTAGATCATCTTTATGGTCCCCTCTAACCCAAACCATTCTCTGATTCTAAGACTCTATGCAATTTCTTTGTTACAGGATAAACACACTGACTTTTAAATATAGAAGATGTGTCCAACTTCCACACTCAGTGACCGCCTGGTTTAGGTCTTTTGCAGCTGCAGCGCTGCGCTCTCATCCTCACACCTCAGAGGCTCTGGCTACCCTGTATTAACATTTGCCTGGCTGCTCTGATTTGCTGGATGGAAGCTGGGAAGAGGGAAGCTGGATGTTTGGTACTCATGCACAGTGTCTCTGTTTAATGAGACAGAATGGTTTTGCTAAGGAGGATGAGTTATAAGGAAGACCAAAACTCCTCCCTCTAAGCAATTGTAAGTCCGAAATTAAGAGGCTTCAATTGAGAAAGTGTGGAGAAAGGAAAAATAACAGCCCTTTATTAAAGGATATGTGTGTATTGGCAGAACAACAAAAGAACACAAAAGAAAACCCCAACCGAACAATAATCCTGTACCCAAAAATCCCTTTCAATGAAAAGTAAACAGTTCAGTTTGTGCTTTTTGGTGCAATTCTAACCACAGTCAGGAGGGGGTGCTGTTGGATCTCTGGAGGTGCAGAGCCTGCTGTGCTCGGGGGTGGCCAACAGGAGGCGCTGTTGGCCTCTGGCGGTCGCCACGTGGAGGCCCTTGGTGTGCTGGGGGAGCCAAAATGGAGCCCTTCCCTCCCCCTCACCAGGAAGAGGAAAAGGAAGAAAGAAGGGTTCTTCCCAAAAGGAACTCACGGTGTCCACTGCTGGCCATGTGACTTCCCCTTTCTTCGCTGAGGTGCACAAAAACCGCTGCCAAAAACACGGGAGCCGGGGGAGAGAAAACACAAGGGTGGCTCTCTCTTCCCAAATAGTTCCTCTCCCATGAAATCCAAGCAGGTCCACTTGGGCGGGGCGGGGGCAGAAAAGAGGGTGCCAGCAAGCCAGGCAGCCAGGCTGAGAACAAAGCAGCCTCCCAGCTTTTCCAATGCACACCTTTCCTCGTCCCCGCAACCACGAACTGTGCCTTGTTTTCCCCCCTCCAGGAGAGGATAAAAAAAAAAACCAAACAAAAGAACCTCCTAGCCCCTCCCCAGGCCATTAGCCTGGAATGTCAATCTACTAGCCAGTTCTTTTGTGTCAGTCAAATACCCAAGGCGAAACCAGTCTGCCCATTCAAACATCCCCCCACACAGTGGGGCAGGGGGAAGGGAAAATTCCGTGTTTAGTTTTTTAGAACAAGTGAACCCATGACACACAATAAGACTCCTGTCTATCTGCACGTGAATTCTTGCAGAAACAAGACACAAACATGTAAAGACATCACTCTGCTTTCTTCAGGGTACTATGCTATAAGTGCTTTTCTTTTTATCAGCTGTTAAGAGACCAGTCTTAATCAGAGCTAAATGCCAATGCCTGCACTCAAACTCTGCTCAAGGAAGTATCTTCTATCCATCCTTTACCCATACCTTATCAATTTCCTATTGAAGCCCACTGAGAGGATTCCATTAATCTTGCATTTGGTCAGTGTGTTTTGCCCTCCACTAGGAAACTGCAAAAACAAAGGAATGAATACTTCCAAGGAGAGGGACAGCCTCTGTAAAGAGCAGGTCATCACTGACTGTTAGATTGAACAGTGGGTAGGCACCAAACCCTGTACTGCACAATTTTATCACTAGCGGGGAATTATGTGCCTGTGCAGGAAAGTAGATGCCTAGACACATTTGAGAGTCAGTGGAATTCCACTGACATTTGAAGGAAATGGGACCCAGAATTAAAAGGAAATGATGAGTTATGCCCTCAGAACACCACACTCACAGACATATTCCTCCTTTTTTTGACCACAAGGTTTGTGGTTTGGGCTTCTGCCTTTTGACCAAAGGGGATTCCTTCTTATATGTAGAAGTCTGATGCTTAAATTGCTAAGATGGGGTACATTTGACTGGCTAAATGTGGGCATCTACAGAGTAGTAGTTTGGAAGTCCCTCTAATTCCTTTTACTAGGAGGAGAGCTGGTCAATAAAGGCAATGTTCTTTGTGGTATAAGTCATGCCACCTTAAAGTAAATGCAAATATTTGGTCAGATGAATCAGACCCCTATCTCGCTGTGTACAAGGACTAGAATTGCCCAGATACAGATGTGGATGTTCCAAATATCTCTCCTGACCTCTAGCTGCCACTCCAGGATGTCCTGTATAATATGTGCCAACACAGACATTTCAGGCACACTGAGGAACCCCCCAAGTGACACCAGGTGTGACACTTGCCAGCCCTTTCACTGGTATTCCAGGTGCCCCAGGGCAGTAAAAATGTGCCTTTCAATTACTGAATTTAGTCCCAAAATGGAATTTATTTTATTCAATCATAATCATAGAATCATAGAATGGTTTGGGCTGGAAGGGACCTTTAAAGACCATGTCATTCCAACCTCCTTGCCATGGGCTCACATACCTTCCACTAGACCAGGCTTCTCAAATCCCCATCCAATCTGGCCTTGAACACTTTAGGGACTGGAACCTGACTTTAAGCATGTACAGGCAGGTGTCCCAAGATCTGTTGGTTGTCTAGACACCCCTAATAGTCATCAGAGAGCCTGACTTTGCTTGACAGATTTTGTAGTGCCCATGTGACAGGAACTGAACCATGGAGGAAAACAATGATATAAGTTGTGGTATTTCACAAATGCCCTTTCAAATCAAAATAAAGTCTTGTAATACTTGCTTGTACTCAGCATCTGAGAAGATTTTAATTGAGCTGGAAATTAGGTTGTCTACATTTAGAAATTCATGCAGTGCCATCAAGATACTGAAGTCAGAGAGGTCAAGGGGCAGACATTGTTAATTGCATTATCTAAGACAGAACACAAAGCAGTTTTCTTTTCACCTTGCTGAAAACCTCAGAGGCCATTTTAATGGGGAAAAGACAGGAACCAAGGCAGAAAAGCCCTTTTGCTGTGGCCACCTGACGCACACTGTGTTAGTGCAACAGGAAAGTAACATCAGCACTGTAGAACAACTCTCTTTCCCAAATTTCATTCAGCCCTGAAGTATATATATAATATGGAGAATGACAGTGTGTTGGAAACCTTGCCACCAGAAACAAAGACAGTTTGCTCAGGAAAGTGCTTCAAAAAGATAAGTTAAATTCCTAGGGGAGGGGAGACAACTAATTTAAGGCATGCAAAGTTAGGTGACTCCATTGAAGTACAAGCTTGTGATGATTTAGATTGAACTGACTAGCACTTGGGATATACTCATCTCCCTCTTCATTGATAATAAGTTTACAATAAATGTCTGATTTTTAGATGATTGAAGTTTTATGTGCAGCTTGTGTCATAAATTACAAAAGATTGGTTTACGCTGCCGTCAAAAGCTGTGTAAACACAACAAAGTAGTTTGTGTTCTGCTAGGCCAAAATTAGGTCAAAAATATAACTACTTAAGCTTCTCTCTGACCTTTGGCAGCAGTATAAACTCATATTTCAGCTTTCTGTGCCCAAGTTCCTTATTTATAGAGTGGAGATAAAACTTCATCCGTTTGTTAAGCCAGCAATTTTATATGGACAAATAGTAATAAGTGAGATCCTAGTCTGTTCCAGTTATTTGAGACACATTATTTTCAGATTAAATAAAGTGAAGTAAGAAATCAATATACATTGCATAAGGGATTAGTAAATTGCTCATGACTTCACTGCCCAAGCTTCCTGCTATAAAACAAGAGACATACTTGGAATTTGCTTATTGTTTCCCTTGTCATCAGCTCCCACCTTGCTTGTGTTCAACCTCATAATGTGTTTTCACTTCAGAAATTACAATATTACTAAAATCTAGTTGACTATATTTACACGTTCTTGTCATGGAGAAATCCTCTGTGATGTCTGTTTTTTATGTCACAGTATTATTCATGCCTTTGTATTAGGCTGTCATGGGTTCAGGTGGCTGGGTTTTTGGTAGTAGGGGGGCCATAGGGGTGATTTCAGTTGGAAGCTGCTAGAAGTTTCACTGTCCTTTGAAAAAGCCAATGATAGCCAGCTCCAGGAGGGATTTCCTACTCCCGGACAAGGCTGAGCCAATAAATGCACTTCTGTGATAACACTTTTAAGAACAGAGAAAGAGAAGGTCGTGATTCAGAAGAAAATTCCCATCTGAGAGAGCAAGGAGTCTTGAAGGTCACTGCAGCCGGGAAGCGGTGGGGAGAAAGGGAGTAGCCTTTCTCCCCCCACCTCCCCTAGAAGCAGGGCAAAGCTGAAGCCCCAGCAGCCCATGAAGAACCTTCAGGGTGCAGAAACCCCGCTACAGCCTATGGAGAAGTCCATGTTGGAGCAGGCAAATACATGGAGGAAGCCATGACCCTTGTGGGAGGCCCGAGATGGAGCGAAGTCCTGCTGGAGACCTGTGGCTGGTGGCTGGTGGAGAAACACCCACACTGGAACAAGCTGTCCTGGGTAGAGCTTGTAGCCCTGGTGGGAGACCCGCGTTGGTGCTGCAGGTGGCAGGGGGAAGGTGTTGTGTTTTAAGACTGTTTTATTTCTTACTTTTTAGCCTTTGTTCTGTGAGTAGTTGATTTTAGTCCTATTCTGTTAGTAATAAATCTAAGTTTTATCCTCACTTTGAGTTTGTTTTACTTGCTGATAACAGCCTTTCTCTCAATCCTATCTCTGCTCATGAAAATTCCTTTGTGGGTTTTTTCTTTTCCCTCTCCTCTGTCGAGAGCAGTGGAGGGGGGAGAGGAGAGAAGTTGGTGGAGTGGTTTTAATAGGCCCTTGGCATCTGGCCAAGGTCAAACCATTACATACGCTCTCCCACATCTTATAATATTCCACCCATGGTAATCAAGACTTGGCTCACTTTGTGTGTCTTTTTATTTATATGTAAGGAGTGAAAAACAAAACAAAGAAGAGAAAAAGAGAGACTGTGCAATGTGTGACCTTATTATTTAAACAAAGCAGTTTACTTGCACAGAATGATGTTCCTTTGTTCTCATTCACACCCAAATAAATTAGTTTTCTTAGTCTTCCCTAATGATATTTTTTGTGGCAATGGGCATTTATGCGTTTGAACAGTGGAAAGACAATGAGGCCCAATCTCTACAAATTCTGTAATTATCAGTTGTCATAAAGTATAATATAGCAAATTTTAACCATCTGTATTTGGCTATACTGCTATGGTTTTATTCTCATACTTTAGCATATTCCTGTATTTGTTTGAAGGGTTAGACCACAGCCTGGGAAAGTAAATTTTCCCTCTATTGAAAAAATAAATGTTTTTAAGCCCATGTATATTTGCTCCTATGAAAACCAGGTGACCTAATGAATATTGAGATGTGACCACAGATTCTGTGTCCCTTTAGCCAGAAATTCCCCAAAAGGTTCTGGCTAAAGGTTCTGGCTGGTCTAAGAAAGCTGAGTCCTTCATTATTTATATTTTTCCACTGTAATATAGTTTGGGAAATGCCATGGTTATTTCAAGTGATCTTTGCAAATGCAACAGTGTCACAGACTTCACTCTGGTGCACTGGGATAAGAGCAGAGATGCATTATTTTTTAGTTAAGGGATCACAGTGAGATGTCTGGGGACAGGAACTTCTCTGCTTCTCTCACTTTGTTTTCTGGAGCTTAAAATAAGACAAATTGTGTATTGCTGGCATGTATATTAGCAATCACAGTGTACTTCACTCTTCCAAATGACAAGAAAGGTACCCCCTAGCCAGGAAAAAAAAAAAAAACAAACACAAAAAACCCACGAAGAACCATAAAAGATTTAAATACCAAATGTGTAGAGAAATCACTTTATCTTTTTGCAACACACACCCCCACAACTTCACTTAAGGAATTAAATACTTAATGGTTTGGGATTAGTCATTTTCCAGTCTCTCTTACCTGCCTTTGTGAAGCTCTTTGGGGACTGCACAGACCTCTTGCACAAAACTAGTAATTGCCAGACTAAGCCATTTCTTAGTAATTACAGATCATTTTGCAAGTTCCTTAGGGCAGGGATCAAGCACTGCGGCCTTTTCTGGGGAAATGCACAGGAAACACTTGGCTACAGAGATAAATAATGAATACAAATAGTCATAAATAATAAATACTGGTAAATGCCAATGTTTGGGGCAGCTATTTATCTTGTGTAAAACCATATAACTTCTGCCAGCCATAGTAGGATGACATCAGTTTGCACAACTGAAAGTCAGAATTGTGTCCCAAAGTGTATTTCACCCAGTGTACCTGCTCTACCCATCACCTACACCATGAATACAATAGCTCAAGTACTGGGAACTAATTAGTTTTCTTGATAGGATTATTCAGGACATTTGTAGACATAAGTCATTCTATACCACTTGGGCCAATTACCATGCGTTGCTCCCTGATTCCAGTATTATAGAGATATCACCTTGGATGCCTCAGGTTGGATGCACCCATGTGTAAAAATCATCTCCAAATTGCTGCTATGTGATGAGGAACTCACTGGACCACTCTGTGCATTTTTCAGTATCTCCAAGCACCAAGGGTTCTGCAGCTGAAGTTACGGGCTGTGCTGCTCTGATGTTGCAGTAATGATGCACTAAAGTACAGCAGCTATCAACCCCCTGAGGACTGTCAAAAAATGTTATTTTTGCTCTTTTGTCTTTTTTGCAGTGTCACTAACTGGAAGAGAATGCAAAGACTTGAAAGGGTTTAAGGTCTCACTTCCTCTCTAGTTTACCTAACAGCAGAAGACTATTACTGATCTAGGATATGACAAGAAGAAAGCCTTAAACCCACTCTAAGCAAACAAAAAGAGTGCCCTGCACTCTTCAAAGACTGATTTAAAGATTTTTTTTTTTTTTTTTTAATTAAAGAAAGTTTCACAGGGACTGACACACATATTTTCCTTTCACACCCAGGCAATTTGAAACAGCCTTGGTGTTAAACCCAGAAACTGGAGTTCATAATGGAATTCTGACATGCAGCATTTCTTTGAACAGTTTGAGGGACACTGCAATAATAAAGGTAGGATCCCTGTCATTTTGAACACTTTTTCCAAATTTATTTCATCTGGGATTTAGTTCATGTGGTCTATCTACAGTTTCCAAATTATTGTAAGGATTAATGATGCCAAAGAAAGTTGTGAACAAGCTCTTCAACTGCTATAGATCAAAACGGTTTCTCTGAATAAATTGTTTTAATGGCACAGTGTTAATCTACATTAGGCAAAGATTTGTTCTTAGGGTGGTGCTGAGAGTTTCTATTTGACACTATCTGAACTTTTCATAACTAAGTTATATTGGTCAACCTGGTTCTTGACAGGTATGGTCTGAGGTGAGCAGCAAGAGTTCAGAGGTCTTGAGAATATGAGCTGTGAGGAAAGACTGAAGAAATCATAACTGTGAGGAAAGATTGAAAAAATCAGAACTGCTTAGTTTAGCAAAAAAAAAAAAAAGACTGACATTGGAAATAAACACACCTGGAATATAAGAGGTAATATAAAAGATATAACTCTCTCTGGTTAAGAGGACAAACATTGGGCATTGGAAAACTGATGAAGGGTAGAGTTGGTGAGGCACTGGAATACTCTTGTGTAATCATCATTACTAGGAATTTCTAAGAGTAGACTGGACAAAAACGGGTCAGGAAGGGCGTGAACATATGGGATCTTGTCCTTTGGTATGTGATTTATTTTGTTTTATGTCTGTGCTGCAAACTCCTTCTCTTATTTTTTTTTCAATTTTCTTTGGCAGTTTTTTTTAATCTGTTTCCCTTTCCAGAGCTTGCAAGTACCGCTGCTCTCTTCTCAGGGACACATGGACACCCTCTACAAACCAGCAACCAGCCAAAGAGCAAATGCAACATTTTCAACCATCTGATCCACCTTTCCTGAAGTGCCAGCACCTGAACCTTTCCCACATTTTCTTGTCTACTGTATTGGCTGTTTAGAGAGACACACTATATTGTGCTTCCTCGTTGAGCTGACGTGCACCATATGCTGGAGCAGTATATGGTCTGTGACCCAACCAGATGCTTTCCATTAGTATGGAAATCACTGAGAAATGGTTTGTTCCTCTCAGTCTAATTTGCCTTAACACAACTACTGGGTTTGTGCTGTGGATATTTACTCTCCATATCAAATAGAATAAAAAGCAGCATATGGCATTCACGGCGTAAGTGTCACCTCCCCCTTTCTTTGCCATTAAGGAAGAATAAAAAAAGGACAGGACGGGGCAGGGCAGGGCAAAGCATCAGGACAAAGCAAATTCTGGAACAAAAATAACGTCTCAGATCAAATTCTCCTCCAGATGTTATTGAGCTACCTTAGAGGTACAGACACAGGAAATAGAACAAAACCCATAAATCATATATAAAGTAAATCAGTTACCTCCAGATATTCTCAACTATCAAATCACATTCTCTGAGAGTTCTTTATAGTTTGAAGTTAAAACACATGCAGAGATCTTTTAAATAAAAAAAATAGACTATCAAAATAAATTTTGGGCTGAAAAATCGTGGATTTCAATAGAAGAACAGAAATTTAAAACTTATGGCGTAGTGGTATCAAATATTTACTACACAAAACAGAAATAATAAATATTTCAATCAATTTTGACAAAAAACATGACAAGTAGAAGACAAAAGATAATTTCTTTTCTTCCTTTGGGAATGATGTGTCAGAATAATCAATAAAAGCCCACTGTATTGTATGCATTTTTTCACTAGTGGATTTTTTTTTTGTAAATAAATAAGTAAATGTATATTATTAGTGGAAAAATGTGCGAACTCTTGACTCAAACACACAAAATATCAAAATATAGCCTTGAGGAATTAGAGTTTTGTCCATGTATCTTATTGAACCCTTGACTGCCTGACCACATCGACTAGAAAGCCATTTGTAAAAATTATCATTCATGGTACATTCCTTTGAAGGGCTACCTGTAGGTCCTGCCATATCTTCACATTTTATGGAAATACATTCTCCAATCTCCTTTCAGCAAAATGAAAAAGCTCGTTTCAAAGCAGAAGGACATTCCTGGCCCTCTAAATGACTTCTCACCTGGAGGACTGTACTGCAATCCACCAATCTTACTCACCATTATACCGTGCAGTGGTCATGTCATTCTTCAAATGCTTGTTATTAAATTTTGCTCAACATAGACATTCAGAGAGAATTAATTTAATTGCATTTTTCTGCATAATGATATACCTTTACTGAATCTGAGGGTTGTGGAAGATTTGACACTTATAGGGTGGGGATTCAAGAAAGAGAGAGAGAGATTCATTGGTTGGAATTTAAATGCAAATCTAGAAAAAAATCTGCTAAACAGTGCCAAAAGAATTTTGAAAAGCAGACAGAAATGTGTCCTACCCTGGGAAAGCTGGCAAAAGAAATAGGCCAAATAGTTAAAAAGTCTCTTCTATGTGTGTTATGGAGAAAAACACACATTCCAACTTCTAGGTCAGTCTCTTTTCTGACTGAAAATTAAGCTCTTTAATTTTAATTGCAAGCCCTTGCTTTGGTCTCCTGTGACCACAAATTTCATAGGCTGGTCAGACATTTCCTTTTATCAGCTCTAATTTTCTCCTTATCCTCTACCCTCTCAGATTCACCATGCCCTCTAAAATAACAGCTGCAGATACTATTGACCTAAATCCAATATTTATGCACAGCTCCTGGCAAATGAACCGTTTAGCACATCATTTCTCCCCGTCCACAAGTGGCAGGTTTGTGCATTACAGTTGATCTCATACACTCCCACATTCATTGGGTTGTAGCCTTGAGTATCTCTTCTAGACGGACATTAAGGTGGAAAGTATTTTTTATGCATGTTTTGCTTATTTTCCAAGAACCATATTCACTTGCAAAGTAACTTTTATACAGAGTGCTAAGATTTACTTAGATCAAAATCAGGCCTTTGCAAAAGCTTGTCACCCATACTTGAGAAAAAATGACTTATTTATAAGCCACAGAAAAAACAAATATACTGAAAAAAGTCCAATCAGCACAAGAATAACACAAATGAAGATCCAGGAAAAGTAGTGAAACAAAGAAGGGAGCTCACACTTGAGCACCTAAGACAGCCTCTGCCTTTGCAAATGTAGAAATGCTCAGTAAGGGGAAAATTTAACATAACATTGGAGTCTAGACAAGCTTCACGTACCAGATAAACACTGTGCTAAAAGTAGCATCACCTCCTGCTGAACTGCATCAAAAGCCTCCATGAGACATAAACATAACAATAAATATGACTATTAAATTAAAGTGTGAAATGGAGAAAGAGGGAGGAGTGAATCCCGACTAGCACAATGAGGCTGAACAAGCTCCAGCCCAGCTGAATGTCAGGGTACCCAGACGAAAAAACTCATACCAGTTGAAAGGGCATGTAATGAAGTCATTGATTGCAGTTTATTGGCCAAGCCAAATATCTCGTATAGGTGGAAACCTGAAAGTATCCCACACCAAATTAATCTATTGCATCATAGAGCTGCTTAACAAATGTGTTACACTTCAAAGCCAGCAGCCAGCAAGAGGCATCATTAGGCATCCTTAAAAGGAATGGTGGGACTACAAAACATCCAAACTAGAAGGATCAACAGAAAATGGATTACAATTATATGTACCATGAGACCTCTGTAGACTACACTGGAAAACCACAAGTTATAATATGAATTAGTTCCTAATAAATACACTTCCATGATTGGATTTGCCAGTGTTGTTGTATCTCCTATATTCTTTTTTTCTCTTCTCTATCTGTAAGATGTGCTAATTCAGTACTATGCCAGAACAGATAAAATTCATTCCTATATTTTTTTAAAGAACCTCAGTGATAACAAACACCGTTTTATTTAAACCATATTTTTAACAATACTTTATCTTAAAAATACCCAAAACAATATTCAATGTTATTCATATAGCCCCTCCTGCTAACCTGTGATGACAGTCTGTGTCCTACCTATGCTGGACAAGGCAGCAGCTCTGCTCTCTAATGTTTGATATCTAAGATACAAGGCAAGAAACAGTTTCCAACGGAGGGAACACAAGAAAATAGTACAAAAGCATTCATTGCTTCATTATGTAGTCTCCACACAATAGAGTTGTAGCCCTTTTCAATTATGTTGTAGGCATCATAGTGAAAGTAATTTCAGTAACTATAACACATTGACTTGGGAGTTTTTATAGAAACATAGAATGGTCTAGGTTGGAAGGGATAGTTAAAGGTCATCTAGTCCAAGGCCTCTGCAATGAGGAGGGACATCTTCAACATGATCACGTTGCTCGAACTCTGTCTAATCTGACCCTGAATGTTTCCAGAGATGGAGCATCCACCACCTGTCTGAGCAATCTCTCCCAGTGTTTTACCACCCTCATTATATAAAACCTCTTCAATATAACTAGGCTTTTAGTTTCAAACCTTTACCCCTTGTCCGATGGCAACACATCTTGCTGAAAAGTCTCTCAGTCTTTATTATAACCACCCCTTGAAGTACCAAAAGACTGCAGGAAAATCTCCCCCAGAGCTTTCTCTTCTGCAGGCTGAACAATCCCAGCTCTCTCAGCCTGTCTTTGTAGCAGAGGTTTTCCAGCCCTCTGATCATCTTTGTGGCCTCCTCTGGACCCATTCCAGTAGGACCACGTCTTTCATGTGCTAGGGACCCCAGAGCTGGATGCAGTACTGCAGGTGGGGTCTCACCAGAGTGGAGGGGCTGAATCCCCTCCCTTGACCTGCTGCCACACTGCTTTGGATGCAGCCCAGGATACCTTTGTCTTTCTGGGCTGCAAGTGCACATTGTTGTGCATTGCTGTGTACTCATCCACCAGTACCCCCTAGTCCCTGACAGGGCTGCTCTCCATCTGTTCATCCCCCAGCCTGTATTGACAAAAGGGGTTCCCCTGACCCTGACGTTGCACTTGGCCTTGTTGAACCTCATGAGCTATCCGTGTGCCCAAAGGGAATCCGCTCCCACTTCGAAAGTGGAATCAGTTATATCACATTCATTTTAATATATATGAGCTAGGAAAGATGCACCAAGAGGGCTGTTTCCAAAGAAATGTATTCTTTGGAGAAGATCTGTGGTTACAACATCTGATTTTGGAGAAAGACTGAAGAAAAATAGTATTGGATCTTCATGTCAGAGTATCCTTGGGAAGTTAGGAAGGACAACTGGATACTGCCTGAAGACTGAAAGGCTTCTCAGAGGGTAGATAGAAATCCTGGCTGTGCTGGGAAAAAAACAGCCTTTGAAGTGACTTCCTTTACTTAGCCATGGAGGAAGAATGACCCCACCTAGATCACGAGAAGCCTGCAACAGCTGCAGTGACACATAATTGAAAATTCCTCTGATCAAACTCTAGGCATCTATCATTCAAATAGTGACATTTGGGACATAATTCAGATAGAAGAAATAACATGTCTAAGTTGAGATTTTGTATCTCAGTTATAGCTAAATATATCTCTAAGGCTTCACTGACCGTATTTGCTAAATCTCAGTTGGGTATGACAGGAGTTTAGACACTTAGCTCATGTGTAGACATCTGAACTGAAGACACTTCATTTTGATATTTGAGTCTGAAACTAAATCCCACCCTGCAGTAAGATTTCAATGACTTAATATGGGCATCTAGTGTCCATTTAGAAATGTCTGGCTTTAGTACCCTGCACCAGGAAAACACAAATGACTCTGGTATGAGTTCTGTACGTACCTGCCATCCCCACACATGCCCATAAGAGTCACAAGATACCTATGTTTCAGCAACCAAAACCTGACCTTTACCTCAGGTGTTAAATGCCCAATTCTAGAATGCAATGTGTCCAACCCATTTTAGATGTCTACGTTAAGATGAGTTTAATAAGGAAAAAGCAGGAAATTCAAATACAAATATATCTACAAAAGCATGTAAGATATTATAATATTCATACTATAGTTTATATGTCTCAAGTTTCCCAGTGAAATATCAGCTACTCTCTTATACATATTTTAAGGTCTATTGAAAATATTAATTCAGGTTTATTGAAAAAGTTGTGATGTTGTTATGAATTTTCTTTTTCAAAACAATCATATTTTTCAACCTTTTTTGTAGGTAACAGCATGATCAACTTGTGTGTTATCTGTCTGTCATTCCCTTGCCCTCCCTTCAAATATCTTTAAAACTTAATTTTCTATTTCAATCATCTAGAGTGAAAATATATCAAAGCTCTAAAGGACAAAGAAGTTTCATAAAAACAGCTGACGACAAAGGGGAGTGATGTAAAATAGTGATCCCACTCTGGAAATAGCCAGAGTTTTTGGTCAAAACTAAAATTAAAACACTTCAGACAACCCATTACAGCAAGAGGAAAAGCTGGAATGGACACTTTATTAGAAATAGGATAACACAGCCCTGAAACGCAGAGCCAGAAGACAGCATTAAAGTCTCACTGAAGGCTATAACATATCTAAACTCTCTTACTAAGTGTTCTGCTGCACACTTTATAGATACACTCATACACACCTATATATATCAGGAAGTTAACCTTGGAACAGTGTCTCCCTGTTTCTACAAAGTGCTTCAGTGCTTTGCCTTTCTGGTTTTGGACAGAGAAAACAGAATTCTGTGCCTCCTTTATTCTTTCCCTGTTTAAGGTAACAGAGAAATGGTGCAAGAACATTGCAGACAGAGGAAAAGACTGTTTCTTCTTGTGATAGGAAACAAACATTGCTCAACCAATAAGTTCTACCAATTACTTGTCAAATATACAGCCAACTTTGCAAGTGAATGTCTCTATCTCTTTAAATCTATTCAGAGAAAATCTGGATTTACTAAGCAATCAGCTACTTTCTGATAGTGCTCAACAGGAAACAACAGCTGGCTAATTTAAAGTCACTGATAAAACTATGAAATTTAGTACAAATTAACCAGTGTGGAGAATTCGGTTGCATAAAGTCCTGAAGCAGTGAATCCTTCTCTCTTTACTTCATTTCTGATCCTATCTAAAAGCTGTTAGTTTCACAAATAGGACACAGGTGTTTGGGTAAACCAACTCTAGCACCTGAAATCTCAGTATCTGTTCTTATCGCTAAAGAAGTCCAAGCCCCTTTCAGAACTGTATGCCCCCCTGAAAAATCTGTATACCACTTAAACCTTATCAGTGGTATGGAGAAACATGTGTGTGTATTCCCAGGTGCAGGACCCTGCATTTCCTGTTATTGAACTTCCTAATACTCCCATCTGCCCTTTTCTCCAGCCTGTCAAAGTCCCTCTATCATCAGCACAACTTCCTAGTACATCCTCTACTCCTGCTGGCTTTATACTTTCTGCAAATCTACTTCAGGTCCATTCTATCCCATCATCTAAGCCACTAATGGAGATGTTAAATGGTGGTGTCCCCTGTATTGGATGACTGCCCTACCATACCTCCTTGATGATTACTCCCAATCACCTTCTTGACCGTATGTTTGGAAATGGTTTCCAGAATCAGTCACTCCATTGCCTTCCCAGGGACTGAAGTGAGCCTGACCAGCTTGAAATTCCTTGGATTCTATTTTTCCCTTATAGAAGATAGGATTGACATTTTCTTGCTTCCATAAATCCCTTCCGCCTGACAGAGCCTTTCAAATATGATCAACAGTGGGATCTCACTGACAAAACTGACCTCCCTCAGCACCTAAAGCTGTGTTTCATTACATACCATGGACTATTGTATGTCCAGTTTGTTTATATGACCTAATCCTCCTCCACCAAGGGTAAGTTCTCCTCAGTGCAGACTTTCCTTTTGCTCTCAGTGGCCTCGGATTCCTGAATCTGTCTTACCAGTAAAGGATGGGGCAGAAGAGCCACTGAGTTCCTTGTCCTTTTCCATGTCCTTTGTCCTGCCCTGTTAGTAGCAGATCCACCTTTTCTCTAGTTTGGTTGTATTTTATGTTTTTTTTTTTTTTCAGTTGATATACCTGTCAATATCTTTCTTTTCATCCTCCATATCTCTCACCAGGTTCAACTCCACCTGGGCTTTGGCTTTCCCAACCCTGTCAATGCCCCTGACATACCTCCAGGAACTCTTGTCTCTACTTCCATCTCTTCTGTGGTTCCTTTTTATGTTAGACATCCTTCAGGACCTCCTTCTTCATCTGTAGAGGATTCCTGCTGCCTTTACTTGCCTTCCTGTAAATCCCAATATATTATTCTTGAGCTTGAAGGGTGATCCTTAAAAATCAATGAACTCTTCTGGACCCTTCTTTCATCCATGACTGTCTCCCACAGGATTCTTCCAAGAAGATCCCTGTAGACTTCCTGTGTAGAGGAAAAACAGAAGGCTTCAACTTTGATACTTCCCCAGGGATAAAGTCTGAAAAATGTTGCAGTAAGACTTTATGAATCCCAACCCTGCAGTGCTCAAGGCCGGGTTGGATAAGGCCTTGAGCAACCTGGTCCAGTGGGAGGTGTCCGTGGCTATGGCAGGGGGAGTTGGGACCAGATGATCATTGAGGTGCTTCCAACCCTTAAAATTGTATGATCCTATGATTGGACCTTGCCTTGCTTATCTCTCTTGTTAGCAGTTTGTTTTCTTCATTTAACACAACTATTATTTCTTAAACTAATTAATCTTTGAGACTGGGGAAAACTAGATCACTGAGCATCAGAAATCTTATTTTAGTTTTCTCATGTTTCTGTGTGGAGGCTCTAATGAGTGTTTAAATATTGATTTCTTCACATTAGAACGCGGTTCTGGTTGCCAGTCAAGTTCTGGCAGAAGAGTTGCATTATTATTATTTTTTAATTATGCATTTTAAGTATGGTGATTGCCTTTCTGAGAAGAAAACAACAACAGCAACAATAATAAAAAATTAGGTATCCAAATACCCTGAGGTGATAATGTTTAGCAAGAGACACATATAATTGTTTATGAACTGTGAGAATGTTCCCTGTTCCTAGATCATGATGCTGCAGCAGATATCCTCTTATGGGGTAAGTAGCTCAAATGTTAGAACCATAACCCAAGGTATTATCCATAGAGATGTCCCAAGGCCAAGGACCTGAAAAATACTGCAGTGACTGCAAGAGCAATGACAGTTTAATAACAATGAATGTGCCATTTCTCAGCTCAAAGGAGATATTTGTTTAAAGAACAAAGTGTTGTGTTGAATCTGCAGGGAAATTAAGCAGGATCAATGTCTCTACAGCAATTCATCTCTTCAGTTACAAAGAGAGTGTTCTACATGTAAAAGTGTACAGAAATTTCTTAAAAAAAAAAAAAAAAAGTCCTGGTTTTCCAGTCATTAAAGGAATACTGGTAATGTTTAATCACATGATTTATGAAAAAGATATTTTTTTACTCAGTAAGAGTGAAATAACATCATTAACTGTGTCCCTGATTTCGTGACATTTTTGAGTATGTCCTTAAATGTAAGTACATACTTATGTCCCCCCGGCTCTGTAGGGACTGAATCAAATAGTTAATTTGAGTCAATTTAATTCTGTGATTAAGGTAATTTGTTGATTCTTGACCTATAAGAATGCTGTGATATGAGGGTTAGAGAGGGCCAATTAAATAAAATTTTGAAGAAGGAGCCACATTTTGTCAGGTAGCCAAGGAATTTTTACAGATATGTAACTCTGTGTAAACAGTGGTAAAAGATTTGGATACTTGTGGAAGGCAAGAAGATATTTTGATTGCAAAATGGATACAGTGTATGTAAGGAAACCACAAGGAAACAGCTGCTGTGGTATTTCCATGGTCCACAAATTCATCTCTCTCTTGTTAGGCCCCTGCAAAGAGATTCAAAAGATCTTTGGGCCTTAGCAGCCTTATGATCAAATATGGCTCAAAATGAAAGGCTTTCTCCTTTCCTTACTTGTTTCTTCAGCTGTTTCAATTCCACAAACCCTAAAAAATTACCCAAAGCAAAACAAATCCAAAATAAACAGGCACACCCCAACACTGCCAGAAACCAAGCAAATACAAAGCATTTTAGGATTTGTTTATTTGTACAAGGCAAAACACACAGGGACTTTGCTGAAATTTTAGGGATTTGGGTACTTCTACTGAATGAGCAAGAATATCAGAAAGCTGACTATACAGAATAAATACTTCTATTTCTCCTTTCTTCTTGCTATTACCACTGAAGGTTATTATGTTCGAATGACATCAACAGATGAAACAGGTATAAAAAAGACAGTGCTCTTAGAGACTCACCTAACACAAAACCTCTGTTAATATTGGGCAAGGTGTCCCACTACTCACTGTAGCTTATACTAGCTAAGCTACCATTATAAAGAAGCAATGAAATACAAAAACTACACTAAAAATTCATTTGCAGGTAAGATAAGATGAAGAGCCATGAATACTGAGGGGTATTGATGCAGACAAAGATGAATCCTTAAAGAAAAGCTTATTTGTAAGAGGGTTCCTGAAAATCTAGATAGGGGATTCAGTAAGAAGTGTACAATAAAGCATATGTGCTGAGGAGAAAGAGCCACTCACAGGTAGAAGCCTTCAGATCTAATGGCTGCAGAAGGAGGCAAGCTATTGTATCTGTCATATTGGCACACAAATGACAAAACCTCACTCATTTGTTACTGAGTCCCAGCTCCATGGCAAAGCTTCAAAAGGTCTTTTGTGCAACTGCACACAGGGTAAGGCAGAGATAACAAAACTCACAAGAAATACTGTTAGCAGTGAGCAGACCATAAAGCCCAAGCCACCAGTATCAATGACAGAATTGCTTTCATATTGCTTTCAAATTATTTTCAAATGCAGAATTGTTGTCTGCAACAGTTTTCAAAGTTGGATAAAGAAAAGAAATAGCCAAGTGCTTAAGTGAACTACACTCCTCATTCTTCATAAATGTGTTCTTTAATGATCTTCGCATGCCTGGTGTGACTTTTTCCCTCTCTGTGATTCAACTAAATCATTCAAAAGGAAGGGCCTTTCTCAGACACAGCAGAAAAAAATCTTACTAGAGTACAAAAAAGAGACAAATAAATTAAAGGATATCACACATATGCACCCTCCAAATCTGAGACGAGCACAGTGCTGCCTGTCCTGTGTGATTATGCAAGCAGAAATCCTAATTAACACAACCTGAGGGTTTGGTTTGTGTCTTTGATTATGTCAGCATCATCCTGTTTCTGACTGGTTTCTATGGTTTAGATATTTTATCCACAGTTAGTAAGCTGCATGTTGTGACCCTTATTCTGCCTTCGCCCAAAAACTGTGATTATTGGCATTCTCAATAAGATAATCACATCTCTGAGCCCAGTTCCACTGGAATATACTCTGAACTAACTGACATGGTCTGGCTGTTTCTTTATGTTTCTGACACACCATTTATGTGCAAAAAGTTCTCCTGTGAAAAACATTATCCTCTGGTGGGTGAGAACACACGGTATAACTCCCTTTACTAAGTCAATTTCATACTGACAGTACCCTGTAGCATCCAGAGACTTTGTTATTGATAGCAATTATGAGAGGTTACACCTTATTCTGTCACTGTGGTCAGAAATGTGATGTTCTACAAGATGTCCTAAAGTTATAACTCAGTAACACAGAAAAGGGAAAACTAAGAGGCAAACAAAAGTAAATATCCATCAACTTCTCTGGAAGTTGGAAGAGGTGTAAGGGTTACAGACAGCCTCCATAAAACAAAACAACCCCCCCACCACCACCATCTTCTGAAGCACTAGTCCTTCTTCCTTTCCATTTTGTTCAAGGGAAAGTTACTTCTTCCTAACTCATACCTTCTGCATCCACTTATACTGGTTCCTGCAGCCAAGGTCTGGGTAATCACGTGAGTGCAGTTTTAACTCTTTAGTGTGTGTGTGTGGATGCTATTCAAGTCTAGTCTCATAGTGGCAAATGAGCAAGCACAGCTCATCACCAGAGCTCATCACCAGAGAACTGGATGATTGAAAAAGGATGAATCACACAGCAAATGTCAGCACACCTAGAAAGAAATCCATCACGTGGGAGGAAGACTCTAAAAAAGCTAAGATTTCTTACTGAAACATGATAAACTTTATTTATTCATACTGACATTGTAACTAGATCTGTTGTTCACAAGTCAAGGTCCCATCACACATGATACTTTATGGAACTGAATGGATATATTCTGTCCTGGAAAGATTAAAAAAAGTCAAAAAAGCACTTCCTTTTGCATCAGCGTGGTTGCATTCAGGCTATGATAGTCAGGCAGAACTCAGCAAACAGGGTTCTGGCTTGGCTTTTTATTTACCCCATTATTTCAGACATATCTAGTCTGGGGAGTGTGGGTTTGCTTTTCATAACAGATTACTTGTATTTGTGTATCACAGGAGTACAGAATAAAGATCTACTGAAAATTTGCACCAACAATTTGACTATGAGATAGGTCTTAAATTTTATAACAAAGTCTCTCAAGAAAATCTGGATTTCAAAAGAGACATTTTCTACAGAAAGCAAGAGCCTAAGTCACTCCTTATTTACTGCTTTGGTTATGATTATAAAGACCTCAAGATACTTAGACTTCTTCAATTTCCCTTGCTAGCATTTGTTTTCAAATGAGATACGAACTATTTAACAGGAGTCTTGCATATTTTTGAGCAAAGTTTCTCTCCAGAAACCTTTGTTGCTATCTTGAGTTCTTTTCAGAGGCCCTAAAAAGCCTGCCATAGTAGGCAGTTAAATCTCAGTATCCATAGGAGGTTATTTCAACTGCACAGTAGAGCCTGTGACATGTAAGGACTCTAACTCCCATTTTGAAGACAAAGACTGATGGAAAAAGGAAAGAAATGTCACAATAGGAGTACATTTTATTGACAGCAACAGCAACAATTGAAATGGCTGAGAGAGAATGCATCAGTTGCCCCTGTGGGTTTTTGAAACTATAATCTTTGTCACTTTGTGTGTAACAAGTGTTTCAGATTTCTCTACTACTTATGGAGAGCTAGGCTGGAACCTATTGCCAGACACAGCTCTGAGTGCTCCACGAAGTTCAATGGAAAATACGGAGTGGAAAACTGATGGTAACAAAAGGTGACCACGTAAGTAAAACTTCTCTGCTCAGTCCCAGCACCAGCTCTGCTCCATGGTTTTCTTTATCATCTTACTGGATTACTCTTGTCATTTAACCCCATAGGCAGCTCAGCCCTACTGTTTTCCTCAAAAATTCAAAATGTGGCGCCATATGAGCTGCTGTGAAGAAAATCAACACTACACCAGCCCAAACCAGTAACATTACTTACACTGGCTGACTTATTTATTGTCCAGTTATCACAGCCCTTCATCTATAAAATCTTGACTGTTCTTGTTCCATGCTGTCCTTATTCTCTCCCAAAGTAAAATATTCCCATTCAACTAACTCTGTGTAAAGTCCATTAAATTAAGGTCTTAAACTTTCAGCTGTGCTCAGAACACAGATAAACAGATGAGTTTGAGCAAGTGTGAACTAAGATAAGGCTAGAACAGGTCCCTGGGCATTCCTCTTCATCCTCTGTCCAAGGTCTTATTCTCACTCACAAAGTAAAGAAAACCAGTCTTTTCCTGACAGGTACCTCAAGTAGACAAATAATGAAATTCATCTCAAGCAAGAAATTCTAGAATTCTTAAGACATGTCAAAGCAAAACTTGTATTACAATCAGAAAACAGCCTTCCTTTCTCCTTCTTACCAAATAATCTTGTGATTCTAAAATCAGTAAACATAAGAGGTGACCAAAAAAAGGAATTTTTTCTACAAGCAATTTTTTCTACAAGCAATTTTTTCTGCAATCAAACTAACCTACCAATTTTTTCATGTTTTCTCAGTACACAGATTCCTAAAAAATTTTGATGACAAGTGAAAATCTCAGTTTACTTAGCATTCAAGAGTCAGATAGAAGTACTTGTTATATGCCCAGGGAACTTGCAGAACATTGATTGAAAACCAGTTTGTACCCATATCACAAGGAATACTAGCCTTGCAAATACTCTTCTTCCTTATCTGTGGCTTTTTCAGTTCATCACAAACCAATTTAGTAATTCTATTGTTATCCTAGTAGTGAAAGCAAGTCCAGTGAGGGTTAATTCAGTCTTTATAACTGTAGGTAATGCTGATTTTTTTATGTTGAATGTTACAGGAGTGTGTAAACTCCTCCCAGGTTGAAGGTGACCAGTGTAACACCTGAGGTTACTTTAGTCCTCAGGTAACTCCATTGTTATTGAAAACACTTCAGCAACCAATATGTGATTTTTTTTTTTTTTATACAACTATCTTTTTTACTGTGAACAAGAATTACTTGTCTTATCCAATTTTACTTCTACTGTCACTTATGTTGTATATGCCCAGTGGTACAAAAGACCAGAGAGAGCTTAAGCTGGAAAGATGCTTCTTAGACTATAGTTGACACTGACATGAGTAGTTCTTTTATATTTCTTCATAAGTAATTCTTTTATATTCCTTCATGTAAACCTAATCTAGCAACACTGTGTGCACAGTCAAAAATTCTGCTGGCTGTGTTAAGGCACAGCTACCTCTCAACCAAGCCAATAACTTTTCTCAGATGGAAGAAATTATTTGATATTACTGCAGGGTCTGCTCTGAAAAACAATCACCAGAGACAAATACTGGAACACAAAGCTAACAAGGCCTATCTAGCAGGGAGCTTAATTTCCAATGAAATAGCATCTGTTTCATTCCACAGCCACAAAACATGTACCAAAACAGTACCAACCTCTATGGATGTACCCGAGATTTGTCCCATAGAGATCTGAGTCGTACACATATTATGTCCACAGCTAATTTGTAAAGCAGTAAGGCAGGAAAGCAGATTTCTGCAGCTGCTTGACTCTAGAACTGTATTTCTATAGCTCACTATCAAACTACTTGTGTTTTATAGCTTTGGTAGTATCTCCCTTTGGTCCTTATCTCTGTTGGAAGTGATAGCTATTCCTGCACCACAGCTAACATATCTCTGCTGATTGGAGGAGGCTGTGTGTGTAATGAGTATCCCCAGCTCATCTTTAAAGCCTGAGTCTGCCAACACGCATCAGGGATTTGGTGGAAATAGGGGAAATGGAAAGTATAAATGATGGATCCACCATCATGCATATCATCCAGCCTTTTCTGCCACAACACACAAAACCAGAGGCACAGGCTTTTGGACAGCTGCTCCAGTCCTCAGTTTTTGTGGCGTTGGTTGAGTGTCTCTATTTCAGAAGGAACTCTCCGGTGACCAACAAGCTGCTGAGACTTTACTGGAGACAGGATTTGGAGTTTAATGAGGAGAGATTCAGCAAATCATGAGCAACTAATGATGCAGATTGGAAGCCCCATATTGTTTAGTGCACTGCCAGGTGTCAACTGTGATTCCATTTGCAAATTAATATCATCTCACAGTAAATGATCTGGTGTATGAAAAAAATAAAACAACTGACTTTGTTAGGAAAGGGTTGAACTCATGGGAATGCGTTTTATACACAATGCAGGAATATTTTTTTTTTTTTAACTTGGCATGTTGGAAGAGAAACAAATCCTGCCAGCTTGTAGTGAAAAAAAAACAAAGGGACCAGATGTACAGTAGCATATAGAAGAGAGGGCAGGGCAAAATACTGGGAAAAATACACGTGCTGGGAAGTTACCACATCGGGACCTTTAAACATTATAAATTCAGAGCTATTTCTATCCTCATCCTCCTCCTAAAAAAAAAAATAGTTAAAAGAGAAAAGAAACATAGTTTTAAAAAGCTTTATACTCTGGGTTAAGTATTTAGAGTCTCCGAGTATAATAAACTGAGGATCAAGGCTCTATCTGGTTTGGCTCTTCCCTAATTCAGAGGTTACTGCCCGGGACTCAACATCCCTGATCTGTCGATCATTTATGGATATATTCTCTTCTGTGTTATTCTCTGATCCATCTGGACCTCAGCAACCTGCTCTGGAGACTTTCACTGAACTGGATAAAAAACATAAGATGAATTTCATTTTTTGACAAACTGCCCTTTTTTTTCTGACTGAAAGGAATAAAGATTAGTGAAAAATCTTTAAACTACTCTTTCATTGCCTGAATCTATTTTCATGTGCACTCATAAAACCCATCATCAGTTTAGTCAGCACCCCTTCCACTTCCATTTAAACCTAATAACTGCTCAACAAAGCATCTTTCTTGACTTTTTTAGTGTGTAAAGTTACTCTGGTGGAAATACTGACTCTACAGATGGTCTTTGTCCCATATATCCAGCGCACTGCAGGCGCAGTCAATTACTGTGCACAGAGCTGGCCCAGATGCCTGCCCAGAACAACTCAGAATTTCTTCGTTTGTGTAGAAAATAATTTATTTCTCCTCAGTTATTCCATAAAGAAAAATAATCAACACATCCCCAACCTTTCACATTCACTTGGAGATCTGTGGATGAAAACACAGATTATTTTCACCCTTAAAGGATGTCAATTGAGACTGACTGGGAAAATGGCTACAGCAACAACAGTTGGGATCTTCCCAGTTTTTGCTTTTTCTTTAATTTCTTTGACTGTTTTGACATGTAGCAGGGGTGTGTTACAGAGTGTGTGTGTTACTGTGATAGAGTAATGCAGTCATGTGTAAGGTTTTAGTCCGAGGCACATCAAGTGAGACGGCGATGTATAATTGCTTTGCAAATCCCATTACAAGGGGGCAAGATAAAGCAGGTTCTCTGACTAATAGACTTGCAAAAATCGTGAAGTCTGATTGAGGTTCATTATAAAATAATACTGCTCAGAGAGTGGGAAAAATAACAAGGCAAGTCCATTGCCCTGTGGTACTCTGGCATGTGGAGCAGAGTAAGAAGAATCTGCTGACCAGTGGAAGGTGAGAAGGATTCAGCTGCTCGGGGCCACATTTTCAACCTCCTCTTGGACTTATTGCTCATAATTCCTGTAGATCATCGAAGGAGCTGGCTGCTACACTGATTCAGGCTGGATCATCACCATTTTATAGGAAGGCATGGAAAATACTTGAAATTGAATACTTGGAGCTGCAGTGAGCTGCTGTTGACGTCTTTTATTTTTCAAATGTAGGTCAGCCTCTGGCTACTCTTGCTTTGCTTCTGCTTAAGCTACATTTCCTCTTTTTTTTATCTGTTTAGATTTTATGTTAAAAGTGTCTGACAGGAAAGATGCTTTTCTATTTTTTTGCTATGTCTTGCAGTAAAGATATTAGAAGCTTATTACTTCCTTAATGTGGCAAGAACTGAATCGTCTGATTTGAGTGTGTTATTTTTCTTGCTAATGTCTTGTTAGAGTTTGTGCTAATGTCAAACTTAATCGGGCCCTGTAGTTTTATACTGTAAAGTGTGATTATCACTGAATTTTCATACTGAAAATTTTAAGCACTTAATTTCCTATTCAGTTTTAAACACTTACTTTCAGTGGGAGACATAATTTTAATCATTACAGGCTAATCCAGAAAGGCACATTTACAATAGCTAGAAGTCCTGTAGGAGTGAACTGAAGGAAAGTCGTATTTCATAAATAAAAATTTTAATCTTGGTCCTCTGCAACAAATTATCCCTGGCCTTACTGATTGACCCTTCTCACGCTGAGTTGTTAAATAGTCTGAACTGTGAACAAAACTGTTGGTTGCAAACCATTTATAAGTCTGTCCTTCAGGGTCTGGACTTCAAAGCTCTATGCATTCCCCAAACTACCTTTAAGTGTTGAAATGAACTGTCATCTCCATAAAATAGGTTTTCTACAAAGTACAGAGATAGAAATTAAGTTTTGATATTTGCTTCGTAAACAACTTAGGTTAGACAGACAGAAATCCCCCTTGACACAGCTGCTTATTTGGTGCAGAGAAGCAAGAAGAGGGAAAAATAGAAATGTGCATTGTTCATGTGTGTGTGCTCCAGTAATTGCAAATAAAAGTAAAAGAGCAATGGATAGGTTTGGGACTATTTGTGTCTTTTTACAGTTAAGCCAACCGTTAATCAGTGAAATTTTTCCAGGTTTTCTTTTTTGATTGAAAAACCCAAGATAAAAGTAGGGTCATCTTAGATATCAGCAAGTCTTTTCAGAGGCATAATGGAACATGGTGCAAGTTTTAAGTGAATGAAAAGGTGAATTTCTATTCATGGATGGGTTTGCGTGGTTTCAGCTCAAAAACTGAGGGAATTCCCCAGGGTGTCTTCCAAGCCAAGTCTTCCTTTGGGGCCTTAGAATTAACTTAAATTGTGCTTGCAGTGTGAGGGTTTATGAAGTTCAGAACTGACTGTGCAGGCTACCACCATCACTTCTGAACAAGCTGGGGGACAATACCCAACTGTTACAGCTGCAATAACTTTGTCCACTCCAGTCTGGTACAGGTAAGATTTCAAATTGCTGTGACAGAATGGATAAAGAATCATGGAGTCATAGAGTAGTTTGGATTGGAAGGGGCCTTAAAGATCATCTTGTTCCAACCTCCCCTGTCAATGGCAGGGAACCTTCCACTAGACCAGGTTGCTCAGATGTGACATAACAGTTGGTATCTTATATGTACATGTACGACTTAAAACCTGCATTAGAGGAAAAACAACCAAATGTAACTCCACTATGGTTTAGATGTGTACAAATATATATATACATATAGATATATTTATGTATGCATACATTATTGATTGGACAATTTCAGTTCAGTGCCTCAGCTGAGGCAGATATTAAAACTTTCTCTATTCAATTGTTTAATTAAAAATTGAAGAGAACTCAGGGTCTCAAATTTTGTGTACTCTCCATCCCACCACCCAAAACCAGAAAGGATGGATGAATGAATGAATGAATGAATGAATGTAATGATTTCAGACAGAGTTTTGGGCGTTCAGTTCTTCAGAAACTAGAGAGGTCCTGCTTGTGGGTTTGTTTTGTTTGGTTTTTTTTTTCTCCTCAGAGGAAGCATTCCCATTCCATGAAAATGTCCTTTTTGTCAAAGAAAAAAATTTCTATCAAAAATCCTTTCTGTGGAACAATTTTCAACTGTTTCTATTTATTAAAACAGACACAGTAATAAAACTCCCACACCAGTAGTGCTCATTAGCTGTTATTACCTAGCTATCATTTTTGTCACTCCAGCTGTTTAGGTGCCTTGCAGACTTACTGGAAGTGAGTCGTCTTTGTCATGAGGAACTCCTATTTTGAAGGGGCAAATCCCAAGCAAAGGCAAGGAGATGGAAATAAGAGGGAACACCACAACCAGAGTTATGTTACTATCTTGCAGAGATATTTTTTAGTTGGTTCAAAAATGTATTCATGAACTTAAGGATCAGTCAGGTAATGCCTCTCATTGGGTGGGAGACACAATCTTTAAGCACGTTTTGGAAGAAGTGTGTTTGAAAAAGGACTTGTTGGATTTGAAGAAGAAGAGAAATTGCGTGTCAGACTGAATCAAGAAAGTGATTATCAGCATAATTGTGCCCTTCCCTAGGGATAGAAAACATGGTCAAGAGATGACGGCTCAGATAGCCCGGGAAGGAAAATAGACAAGAGTCATTGGCTCATTTTCACTGTAAATGAGGCTCGACAGAGGATCAAGACCTCTCAATACATCAGTGTGAATCACTAGGCCACAACCAGGCTGTTACTAGCTGGTAGCAAAGCTTTCCACTGAGTATTCAGATGCTGCTTTTATCTGACAAGTTGAATAGAAACATAGCAAGACTAGAACCTAAGCCATGACTTCCTAACTGGAAGCAAACCTTTCCTAAAGGCTGAATCAGAGGTAGGTAAATCCCAAATTTCTGGTATATTTAAAAAAGTAATTAGGATTCTTCACTGTTAGTATCAAGTCTTTGTGGGAACAAGGTCTTCTTTCTGATTTAGGGGTATAGCACAAACAAATGTGCTGGTCTTTGCTTGGCTGAACTTCAAGTAAAGTATGGTGAGATGCTAAAGTGAAAGTAAAAGCTCCAGTGAAGTGGGTTTATGTAGGTGGAGATCTGACTTTACCCAAAACTGTTTGGCTCTTGTATTTCTAGGTTGAATATTTCTAACCAACCTGCAAACTCTTGAGAATGAAATATGACTAATCCTGTGTTGCCCAAATCCCTCTCTGCAGTGCGTTGGAAAGAAATACATACAAAATTTCTATAGGCAAAGTACTTAGCTCATATCTAAATATTGTGTCATTGCTGTTCCTAGGCATAGATTCTGCTTTTAGAAAGTATATCTTACTCATTAAATAAGGGAGAAATGAGGAATAGAAAAGACTAATTATATGGAAATGCTTCATCTGTGTTCCTTATTTTAACAAGAGGTTAATCAGCACTGTAGCATTTCCTGGAAACATGATCAAGTTTAATTTATTAATTTCTTAATAGCCTCCAACAAACACTGAAAGTAATTAACACCCTTGCTACTTCAGACTGATGATTTTTAGAGCTGAGAGACTTTGATTGCCTTGAGAGTGAATAAATCCGGCTCCAGGAGTTGAAGCAATCAGCTAGAACTCCAAGAATTGATGGGTGGTTGGTTTATTTTCTGGTTTGGAGGGAAAACAATAGTAAAGCTGAAACACCACTGGGAAGATTGGAGGTTTGATTAAAGAGCAATGAGTGAGAACTAAAGATAGAAAAGACTTCATGTAGAAAGAGTGGATGAGAATAAAGATTTCTTTAATAGAGTTTATAGGTCATATGTTTTTGACAAACAAATGAATGTGTGTTTCCAGAACACACCTGAATAAAATGAGAGTTTGATTTCTGAAACATGAAATGGATGGGCAGGACTTTATTTCACAAGATTTTTGGGTCCTTTTTCCATTAAGTCACTGAATTTTTAGAGGTCTCTATATTGGTGTTCATTCTCTATTGTTCTGTTCATAGTTTTTAATAAAATATAAGTTGTATCATAAGTTTGAATTTTTTTCTCCCGTGGACTGCAGAATTAAGTCTTTATGAACTTTATACATACCAATTTATTCTTTAAGTTTTCTTACAAAAACTGGGAGAAGTTATTTTCAAAAAGAAAATTCAAGTGAAACGAAAAATACAGAGTCAATCTTAAAAAACGAACAAACAAAAAAAATTCAGTCATAACCACAAAAGTGGGACCATTATTAAGCAAATCACTCCACCTTAAAAACAATCTTCAAGCCCACTGAAGTCTAACAAATTGTAAACTTATAAATATTTGCTGAATCCGGGCCAGATGTGATGGAAGATGCAATGACACAGACTACTGATTCCCGAACTGAAATCCAAGTGGTGTTTGTGGTTCATGGAATCATGGTAAGTGGTTCCCAGGTGGTTCATGGAACCTTGTAATTACAGAAAATGGTACAGTGTTTTGAGGGCTGACAATGTTCTCTGAGCCTTATGAGCTAGTGGGGCCCATATTCAGGAGGTGGGTAAATATTCGTTTTTGGACAGGAGCAGAAAATTAAAAAAATGCAGAATGGAAGAGAGGAGTGTGTTGGCAAGAGACAGGGTTAGGGATTTAGACCAGGATACTCCACAACTGCAGATCAGCTGCACATGACGCCCACTCTCTGAGAAGGTCTCCCTTACCTCGTGAAATCCTAACTTCCCTTTTCTTTCTTTCATTTTATATCTGTGTTTTATTACAGAGATCTCTAGATCTGTAGCCTCAGTCAGGAAAATATTTCATAAATTATAAGTGATACTTTTTTAATCTGGGTTTTCCTTGTGTCCTTCCCTCTCACTGGGCACACAAAGTGCTTTGTGAATCACCAGTTGAAAGTCAAAGTCCCTTTGTTGAAGCAAAAAGACAGAACACCCTTTTTTTTTCCCACATCAACTTCATCACAGTGAAAGGTTCATGTGTTGACAGCACTGCAAACGAATGGTTTCTCATCATTCCTGCAACAGACCAAGCACAAAATGTGTCATTATGAGCCTTCAGTTGCTGCCTCAACTTTGTACTTGAAGAGTTGATTTTTACTGGAAATTTCAAAGTAGTCTACAAACATGATATTCATCTTCCTTACCTTTAACTATTGAACATTTTCCTATCTCTGCTAAACTAAATCACCAGGCTTTACAGTCTCCACTGCTCTCTACAATCAGTGGAAAGAGAAGAGAGGTATCCAGTGCAGATGATCTATTATTTGTGAGTTTCCATCTTTTCCCAGTGAGTTAGAGAGGCAGCCCAAACGTACTCTCTATTGATGAGTTTTAGGTTCAGATCACTTTTTTGACTGATAAAGTATGTGGAATCAGTCCACATTTTAGACTGCATCTATATAATGTCTCCACTTTTGTCTTCCCTCATACAAGACAGACACCTACAAACTGGAAGTTCAGTGGGGAACACTGAGGTGATCAGGGTTAGAGGGACAGGAGCTTGTTCATCCTGAAGAAGGGACACCTGCAGAGGACCTGACACCAGGCTCCCCAGCAAACCACAAGGAGGTCATCTGGAAAATGGAGCCAGGCTTCTCATAGCCTTGCGGTGGAGTTAATTTAAAGGTGAGAATATGTATATGCTTGTATCAGGGCCTCTGTCCTGTGACCTTTGTTCAGCTTTTAGTCTAAAGCAACATTTAATAATTCCCAAGTGTTCATTCTCTGTGACTTTCTGTTCTAGCTTAGCAATACAAGTCAGTTGTATTTAGGAGCAAAAATTGCTCTGGCAACCTGATACTTTATAAAAGAGAAAAATGATGGTTTCTGTGACAGCAAAGTTGTGACAAGAATGGCCACATTATGGCTCAGAGAGAAACTATGAAGGAAAAAATGCTATTAATAGCAAACCCAATTTCTTTGGAGAGTGTAGGGCAATGATGTCATCTAAGATGGGTTTTATTTAGGATATCTGAGTTAAAGTGGCAAAGGAATTCCCTCAAAGCTCTACTTTGGACAAAGTTTTGTGCTGAGATCCTGGCTCAGAATGTAATCCAGAGTGTATCATAGCCTTAACTATCTAAAAAGCTGTAGGTTCCAAAGTTGAACATTTAGGCCCATATGGAGTAGATGGAAGGTCTCATTTTCCAATTTAAATACATCCTGAAAATTGGATTTAAAAAATCTCATCTGAATTGTGGCAGTCACAGGGAGAACACAGATGTTCAGCATTCACAGAATAATGTTTCTGTTTTAAGGCATCAGTTATTCTTTGCTAAATACCCCAAATCAGCACAGTTCCTTTGCTTTCAGCATATCTATACCAGTTATCAAATTGGGATCTGCAACCATTCATTTCAAGTGCTGGTTTGGCATCAATGCTTAGTGGGCACCCTAATAGAAAGGCTATTTGCTAACAGATGCAATTGGTTCTCTAATGTACATCATCCAGTTTAATTCAGCATTTACCTGCCTCAGTTATCTTTATGCAGCTAATTCACAGATGCAGCAAACCATGTATTATTTCATTTAACTGAAGGATCCATTTATCCCATTCCCACTGCCAAAAATGCAGAGCATAGGAAATACTGACTTATTATTGTCAGGGGTGGATTTGTTTGTTTTCTTTTTTAACTGTTGTTGTAGTAATAATTCAGGGTTCCTTTGAAGTATTTAATCTCTTGCAAAAACAGTTATTAAAAAAAAATTTTAAAAAATTCATATTACTGGCAATTTCTAAACAGCACTTGGACATGGGAACAGCTCATCACAGAAGCCACCCCTGCATCCCTTCCACCACCAAAGCAATGACACATAAACTCAATGCAAATACTATTAAAGGAATAATGGAAATTCAGTATTTAATGCTAAAAATCAAACAGAGCTTTTGATTAGAAAGACAAAGGAAATTAGTATCTTCAGTGATGTAAGAATTCATTGCTATCAATGGAAACCAAAAACGAAGTAAAATAAGAAAATGTGAGAATGTGCAAAGAGTCCTATTAGGTCATGCCAAAGTTCCATATAACCCCATATTCTCTGGGTAAATGGTGATCATACTCATGAAATTAAGAACATAAAGAACATCAGCTCTTGAGATCAAATAACCATCCTTGTGGAATCTTCTTCCTTGGAAGTCTTCCAGATTTGTATAAGTGAGCCTTTGCAAATCCACTGAGGACAGCAGTCCCACACAAAGCAGGAAGTTGGATGAAAGGACCTCCAAACCAATTTTTTTTTGTTTGTTTGTTTGCTATATTTTTTTTTCCCAGTGTTTTGTACTTCCCTTCACTGTTTTACTGTGGATCAAGGAAATCTTGAGTCAAAGACAATTTTTATTTATTGGCCTTTGACTAGTGACTTTTTTTTCCCTAGTGTTTTGGATGATAAATAATAATAAGGCACTTAGCCTTCAGGAAAAAAAAAAAAAGAAGAAGAAGAAAAAAAGAAGATAAAAATGTTTTCTATGGCAAATACATTACTAGATGATCTCATCTTCGAACTTAAAAAATTGTGATGGAAGGATGTGGATTCTCCAGCACTTTTTGCACACTTTTTCATGCTTCTCAAAATATGTTTCCCAAATACTTGCAACTATACTACTAGCACATTTCCCAACAGGAGAGTTGTGCAAGTGACAGTTTCCTTGATAACCTCCTGTATGAGGGAGCTGCATGAGCAGACACTGGGAGTTTTTAGGTGCATGCTCTGATTCATTTTTTCACTTCCATTGCAATAGTAATTAACTGTCATGAAGACCAGCTCTTAGAGGGCAGCTCGTCTCAAAAAGTTATCATCCCACTAGGCAAAGCCTACATGGGAAGGAAATTCATTGTCACACACACTTTCTCCAAGTCTCAAAGGTTAGCCTGGAGGACTGAGGGATGACCTGAGTGCTGGAGTGCTGCTGAGACTGCCCAGCCAGGACCAGGGCTATGCTGGCACTGCACAATCAGCTGCACAGGCACACATTCCCTGAAGTGTACTGACATCTATGAACCCTCAGATGTTTTCTTTTACACACCGGAAGGTCTGGTTTTGTCATGGGTGGAGAAGAACGAAGACCATGTGGTGATTAATCAGCAGTGCATGCAGCATATTTTGCCTCCTCCAAGTTCATGGTTGTGTCTGCTGCTGGTTGCAGGGTTCCAATTTTCCATGTCCCAGATGTCTTTTTTATGTCTGACAAATAAGAAATTAAAGCGAGGTATATTTGTAATGCCCATGTACCTCATAAATAATGCTGTCTTGTTTTCGGGAGGCAAGAAAGTGCAGTCAGTCAGTCCATGGATGATCTAAGGAAAGGTGAATGCATGATCCTACTTCCCCCGATGCCCAAGGGCTTTGCCAAGTCGTGAGATACAACAACATTCCAAAATTCCCACTGAAGTCTTTCTGTAATACTTCTAACCAACCTCCACCTCACTTCTTTTCCTCTTCACCTCTGTCAGGGTATCTATGAAACTCCTGGCAGCAGGTAGGCAGCTGGTGGGTCATGACTGCTGCTTATGACACCGGTAATGACTGTCCTCTTGATACCTTGTGTTCTCACCATCTGTCTGTCATATATACCTGCTGTGTTCTGTTTTATCTTTGCATTGTAAACTCCTCAGGGTTGGCTTTCTGTTGATATGTATTTCTGAAGTGTGAAACGCAGTAGGCTTTTACTTTAAAAGTCCTGGACTTTTATTATTTGACATACAGAGAATAGTAAGTAATAATCAACTGTTTTTTTTTAAATGGTAAGAAAACCATGTCTGGGTTAGTCACATACTCAGAGACATAAAGGTCTGCTCTTAAAGCTGATAGAATTTACGGTTTATGGGAAAACTAATAAGTTTTTTGTAATTTTCAAAAGAAAAAAGCTATTACAGCTGGAAATAAAACATTTAGTGAAGTGGGCACAGAAGCTGAACTAGAACATTACTTATACCTGGTACCTGAGATTCTGCTTTTCTTTCCCAACAATATGAAAGTGCCAGACACATTCAGTATGTGATATCTATTTCCCCTGTTGCTCTTTAATAACTATTGCTATATAGCTTTTTCTCTGGACAGAAAGAGTAATACTCCTGTCTATCAAACAAGATGTAACTGCATGTAGAGAACATAAAAGCGTTGGTATTACAGATATATCTTTGCTTCACACTATTTTCTTCACTGTCAATTCTCCTTTCAACGTACCCCTCAGCAAAAAGTGCTAATATTAAACAATCAATTAAATGGAAGATGGAAATTAAATATCTTTGCTTTTGAAGTGCTACAATACTTATTTTGTGTGCCATACTTTGTCATTGCACTGGAGTGTTTGAATGAAAGGTTTTTTTAAGTGGTGCTGCTTCACAAAGTAGTGGTCTGTTTTGTAGAAAATAAAGATGTTATCAAATCCAAAACACTGCAGTCCAAGCAAGCACCTTCTGGATCAGTGTGCTTATTGTAGTGAAACACTAAGAAGTTGTAGTGAAGAGCAAATTAGACATGAACATGCACTAAAAGAGCACAAAACCTTTGGTAGCACTGTGCCGGGTGCAGGCACGAAAATATGAGCAGTAATTTGATGGTTTCTGACTGAGAATATCTCTGGAATCTTAAATCAAATTCCAAGTATTAAAGCAAAAATGTCACATAAAAAATGAAATGGTTTTCTGGCTGGAAAAAAAAAGTGAAGCTATACACAAAATCTATAATCCCCCATTCAGATAATTACTCTAGAATTTCTTTCTGAAAACAAGTTCTTCAATAATTGTCATCTGTCCCACTGCTGCCACCAATAAGAGGTAAATTATATTCCTCAATCCCAGGACATCCTGCAAATACCCAGGTCCTGGTGGAGGCATCACTGTAGGGAATACGGCATAAAATCAGAGATGCAGTAAGGAAAAAGAATACTCTTAAAGAGATCTAACAGTAAGGAAAATATTTTTAGATTAAAAAAAATACCTTGTTGTGACCTGTATCTATATACAAGCTGTGTAAAAGAAGAATGAATTACATTTGGCTTGTTTCTTTTATTAATGGCTGACTTGTAGGCAACATATGCAAAAATCCATGAGCTCAGTGAAATCATCTAAAGATTTACAACAGCCATTAATCTCTAGAAAAAATACAGAGAGAGAGGAGTATTAAGTTCCCATTTTACTGACAATGCAATAGAGATATAGCCATGACTGCTCTCCCTGGTCAGGAGATTTTTAATCTCTTCCTTGTCTTTGCTGTTTCGGGGTGGGGCTTTTTGTTTGTTGGTCTTGGGGGAGATTTTTGTTGGTTGATCTCCCTGAGAAGTCACCCATCTCAGACATTCTGCTCAGTGTCACAAGGTGGGGCTGGCATGGAGCAGAACTGTGATCAGCCACAGCAAAGGGACACTTCACGACAGGTAGTATCGTATGGGAGCGGTGTGTATCACTGATGAAACCGGCCACATTTCTTGCTGAAACCTGGATGGCACAGCAGCACCACAATAAAGAAAAATCTGACATTTATGGTGAGAAGGTATTTCAGTTGGATGGCTTGAAGACTTTTTTTTTTTCATTTCTGATTTCTGAGTTTACCCCTGTGCAGGATTTCTCACCATCTCTCTCTACCGGTAAATACTGAGATCATTACAAGTACATTTCCTATGCTACTATAAATAACACCATTTAAATATTCATCTGCAAACATGTGTTCTAATAAATTATATAAAGAGTACTTATGATTCACTACAAATTATTAGATCCTAAAGCCCTGTGAAATGTATCTGATTTTGAAAAGTACATGCATTCATTTTTTGATAATGTGAGAAAAATAACCAAGTTTGAATCATCCTATGGGATGCATCTCTGCCAGCTGAGGTTTGGTCTAACATTCTGGTAATCAATAGAAGCTCTCCTGTCAATTGCATTATGTACTGGATCAGACCTGCAGAATATTATGCATCTATTTGCATTGATTACAGGTATTTTTATTCCCACTCCTGGAACCGGCTGCAGTATTATCACTGCTTTTTTAGAAAGGGCAATGTAGCATGTCAGTCTGAAAGACTGCTGCCTCCTGGTCATATTAAGTTAGGAATAAAAAAGATGTAGTTTCCATACTTCCCAGGTCCAGCCTTATACAGAAACACCACTCCAAAGCACATTCCCCCTTCTACAATGCCATTATTCCCACCACACAAGTGTCACTCTCTATATCATTGACTTCTTTGAGTCTGTAAGACTGCAGTTTCCTTTGTGCAGCCTTGTTTTTTTTCAAACAAAAAATCACAGAAAATATCCTGAACCTCCAACTTCTTTAGCTACTCAGGGAGAGATTCCTATTTTGCTAAGAATTTATTGCATTTTTGAACTGCAGAACATTGGTATCTTCTCCCAGGTAGGAAGTGAGAGGACAAGAGGAAATGACCTCAAGTTGCACCAGGGGTTTAGATTGAGTATAAGGAAAGAAATTCTTTACTGAAAGGGTGATGGCATTGGAACAGGGTGCACAGGGAAGTGGTGGAATTACCATCCCTGGAAATGTTCAAAAGAAGTGTGGATGTGGCACCTGAGGACATGACTTAGTGGTGAACAAGGAAGTTCTGGGAAATGGTTGGACTCTGATCTTAGAGATTCTGTGATTCCATGATTCTATAACTTTTGAGGTCTAAAAAGAACAGATCCATGGGGGTAGTGATAATACCATGAGAATTAAGAGCTCGGAAGTTGCTGTTTTCTGGGGATCACTGGAAGTGATATTTCATTTGTCACTGAAACAACTGGGACTAGAACTATGCAGATGAGTAAAGAGAAAACTGGGCTGGGACATAGAATCCACTTTTTTTTCACTGGCTGTGTGATGTGATGTCCTGAGGCAAACTGAGCTTCATTGCACACCTCACATAAGACTGCTCTCATGCAAAGTTACAGAAGTTTTCCAAGAACGCAGAACAACTTTTGGTTATTCAAGGCTGAAAGCTAAATCCCTCTTAGTGTTGCCTTAGGTGCTTGCTCATGTTTTAGTCCATAAGTGGTGATATGATAAAGCAACATGCCACAGACCTGAGGTTGCTGTTCACAATCAAGAGGATTTGGAAATATTTGTGTGTCAGTAGACCATAATTAAAAAAAAATATATTTAAAATAATTATAATAATAGCAGATTAATAAAAATATTTTTAAATTTTCTCATATCTAAGTGATTATAGAACGTGATTTTACTGCTAAGTGGTCATTAAAACCAAGTTCACTGACACTGACTGTAGATGTACCTACAAGCCTTGGGATTTCCCATAGGAATTCCACTGGAAAAGAGTAAGAGGGGGCTAAAGTTTTAAAATCTCATTGGATTAGCATAAAAATCAAAAACTAACATAAGATTTTTAAGAAGGAAAGAACTTAACTGTCTTTTTGAAATTTATCAAAGGTCTTGTAACCAGTATCTCTTTCTGTGTTCCCCAACTTTCCCTTTATTAACTTTTATTGACATATTTTGAAATATGACAGTTACTCAGGGAAACTATAAATAAACCTCCTCCCTCCCCTCCCCCCAGTGCAGTCTATTAGATTCAAAGCCTTCATTTCAGTTTTGCATAATTGACATCATTATCTGTCAGGTTGCTGGGCTCAGGTTTGCAGTCATTACGAGATCATTAGAAAAAGGGTTGTAATAAGTTCAAAAGGCCAATCGGCTCTATTCTAATCACTGGAGAAGAGAGTGCTGATAGGGGCCTCAGGGAGAAAGTATTGAAGCAGCTAGAGGATTTTTAATGACCAAATCAAGTTAGGAAAATCACCACCTGTGCCTCAGTGAACAGGATAATTTTCAGCTTGGAGTGAGGGTGAGTGTAAAATGGATTTGTAATCACTTTTTCTCACCATTCTTATTTGATTTTTTTCTTTCTTCTTTTTTATTTTCTTTGGTGTGGAGCTGGTGGGAACCAGGTGAGAATCTACAGAGCAGAGAAGCAGAAAATAAAGAAAAAAAAAATCCAAAAAATAAGGTAATTGGAGGAAAATGAGAATACTGTCCAGTAGGAGTTGAGTGTAGTTTCAGGTCAAAACAGAGAGACTTTGCCAACTCAAGGAAACATCAAGCACTTCAAAATCAAAGGGAAACAGTTCTGTAACCTAAAAATGAGAAGTGCCTTCCTTTTTTCAGTAATCAGTTGGGGAGAGAAAAGCATCATCTGCAGATCATTCAGTCCATTTCAATTTAAGTGTCTGAGATGATTGGGCAGGTAACTTGTCTGAGAGTATCTTCTTGTCTCCACTCCAGAGGGATTACAAATGAGTACCTGAGTTAATAAAGCTAATAATTAGACAGTTAAATGCTCACTCCAAGAGTTAAATGACTCTCAGCCATGATTAACTCTAGAGCAGACACAGACACACTGATTCTGCCTTGGACAGAGCCTTGTACTTGAATGTGCAGTTACTCAGTCCTTCCCCAAGAAACTGCTACTCTCGTCCTTTATCTTTCCCATCCAGACATCTCCAAAGATCATATTGCTCTCTTCCATATTGCTGTTTTGTATTCTTCAAAGTTATATGTAATTAATAATTTTCAGAAAACTAGACCTCACTTTACCCACGCTCCTGAGCAGATGCTCTAGGAAACCCTAAACACAAGTTAATATATTAACATCTTTCATCAGCACTTGGTTGCTTGGACTAAACGCCACGTTATTTGTATTCGCGAGGCTTGTGGTTAATGTGGAGCACAGGCAGACAAAATTTCCATCTGCTCTGGATGCAAACAGAATGAACTCATGTCTGCTCAGAGGCCAAGAGCCCATGTAGGTGTATTCTACTGGCTTATCTGTTAGATAATAAATTAATCAGAGCAAGAGCAATCTCCTTTTTGTATGTTTGTACAACCCTCAGCACAGGAAATTATGGGTCCTGCTGAGGTCTGAAAAGACCACTCCATTATGAAAACTGAAATTTAGAATGAATGTATTGTCATTCATATCTTCATTAAATAAATAAATGAAGCACATTAAAGCCAAGGTGAAAAATATCCAGCAGATATACTTCTAATGGAAAGATAATTTAACTGAAAAATAATCTGTTCACAATATTCTCATATATAGTATTTTATTTGATCCTATTACCAAGAACCCATTTACTCTTCATCCCTTGGAAGATATTATAGGGAAGGGAAAATTTAGACTAGATGAATGGATAGTATGTGGGATGAATGAATCTTCCTGTACTAATATATCTTACATTAAGTGAGGTAGGTAATTAAAATAATCTTTTTAGAACCAGATATAAGCAAGGAGACTGACTAAGAAAAAGATTGTGTCAGGTCTTCCTTTTATTTTATTTTATTTTCTTTCTCTGTGTCAGACTGTTCTTTCTCTGTCAAGTGAGGTTGCTTCCTTGAAAGCTTTTTTTTCACCCCTCTTTTTCTGCACAGAAACCTTTGACTTTATTATGAAACACTACCATTTACTTAAGGAGTTATTTAAAGCAAGGAAACATATGGCACTTCCCTTCCTTTATTTATACTATCAGATTTGTGGTTTATTTTGTTCAAAAATAGGGGTTTAGGCCACCAAAGAGCCCTTTATGCTGTGTGAAATTGCTATATAAGATTACCCAGTAAATGAATCAATAATGGTCTTACCAGTTCTCAGTGAAATCAGATTTTACTTCTTGACAAAAGAAAAATATCAATCAGATTTTCTATTTTCATTTTTCTAAAGTTGGCGGAATCAGACCATCTGACCCTTGTTCACTGCCCTTGCAATCACTCCTAGAGGTGCTGAATTATTGGGAAACTTCAGTTGCCACGGTAATCGAAAGGTACAGAGCTTTTTTGACTGCCCTAGTTTTGAAATGTGTTCTGTATACATTTTTATTAAAGGTTTTATTATTCATTAATAATTAATTACTTATTTGGAGGGTCAGGCCCGGAGAGTGGTGATGAATGGTGCCACATCCAGTCGGTGGTCAATCACCAGTGGGGTTCCCCAGGGCTCAGTATTGGGTCCAGTCCTGTTTAACATCTTTATTGATGATCTGTACGAGGGGATCACGTGCACCCTCAGTCAGTTTGTGGATGACACTAAATTCAGCTGGAGTGTGGATCTGCTGGAGGGTAGGAAAGCTCTGCAGAGGGACCTGGACAGGCTGGAATGATGACCTGAGACCAAGAGTATGAGGATCAACAGGGCAAAGTGCCCAGTCCTGCCTTTGGGTCACAACAACCCTGTGCAGCACTCCAGGCCCAGTGATGAGTGTCTGGAAAGAGGCCAAGCAGAAAAGAACTGTGTTCAGTTCTGTGCCCCTCACTACAAGAAAGACATTGAGGTGCTGGAGTGTGTACAGACAAGGCAATGGAGCTGCGGAAGGGTCTGAAGCACAAGTCTGATGAGGAGCGGGTGAAGGAGCAGGAGCTGGGGGTGTTTAGCTTGGAGAACTTGTTTAGCCTGGGGAACTTCATCACTCTCTACAACTGCCTGAAAGAAGGTGGTAGCAAGGTGGGGGTCAGTCTCTTCTCCCAGGCAACTTGCAACAGTACAAGAGGACATAACCTCAAGTTGTGCCAGCGGCTAATCAGGTTGGACATCAGGAAGAATTCCTTCTCTACAAGGATGCTTAAGTATTGAAACAGGCTGGCCAGCAAAGTGGTGAAATCATCATCCCTGAAAGTGTTCAAAGAAACAGCTGGATGTGGCCCTTAGTGCCGTGGTTTTGTTGACAAGGTGGTGTTTGATCAAAGGTTGGACTCGATGATCTTGGAGGTCTTTTCCAACTCTAATGATTCTATGATTATTTTAATGTATATTAAAGGTAATTTATAGTCTTGAATATGTTAGCATGTCTCCTGCTTGCAAGCCCTGCATGGTCAACAGCACCTTCAGCGCTGCTGTAGGATTCACCTCACTGACTTGAATTGTTAAACCACTTCTCTGGATGACCTATACAGTTATTAAAGAAAAACAGACACTTTTAGGAAATTTATACTACTACTAATAATAATAACAGCATTAATTTTTATGTACCTTAGGTAACTTAATCATCTGAAGGAATGTTGACTATAACATTAGTTGATATTCTTTTATATGTTCCTTCAAATCATCTAAATATTCATAAAGCATAACATGAACTTTTTTTTTTTCCCCGACCTGCCTTCCATGTTCTTATGTCATTGTATGATGAGGGACAGCTTGAGGCCACTATGCCGAAAGGGTGGCTCCTTTCACACATGAATTCAATAAGTAAATGATTCTGTAATTCTAAGATCAACAGTCTGAAGCATATAGTTATGTCTGCAGCAAAATATATGAAATGTGTACTAAAATGACCACAATTCATCTTAGTGGAGAAAGCCTGCCTCACTGTCTGGGACAGGTATAGCCCTTAGCAACACAGACAGGAAGAACAGTTTGGCTCGCAGGCATGGAGAAGTGTTTCTGCAAACTCAAATTCCTATTTGAATTCCGTGTCTAATTTGTGAGTCATCTTGGTTTGAAGCCTCATGTCAAGAATTCAATATAAGGCACTTTCTGCACTCATGCAGACTATGTGCATGCTGAGATTTGTTCATTACCAGAAACTCTTTAAGGACTTGAGATGAGAACAATTAATCAAGTGAAAATTTGTTTTAGTACGTGATTTGATTCAGTTGTTGTTGTAGTCTCTGTGCTCAAGGTACACGTAAAACTGTTTCCACAAGCCCGCCTGACTTGTGTGTGTGTGTCAGTGTATGAAGCTTTAGCTGATAGCTCTACTTTAACTGAAGTTTTTAACCTCAGTCCCTCATTAATCTAGGTGGTAAATTTTGCTTTCCTTTGAGACCAGGATGCTGTTCTGGATATTGGTCCACTGGACAAAATACATCACCCTTACTCAGACAGAAGTGCCTTGCTACGTAGTCCCAATGAGTTTAATGATTGAGCTGAATAAGAAAATATTAATACAAGTCAAAAGAGTAACAGAACATGGCTCATAATTGAAATAGATAGAAACTAAAGATTTGAATTCTTCCTTCTCCTGCCTTTCTTTTAAATGAGGTGTTTATACAACTTCATTAAGTTGTAAAAGAAAATCCTGTATTTGTCTGGCAGAGACACATTTTTTTCTCTTAATGGGGGCTATGATTTCCTGTAGGGGAACCTTTTGGGTAGAGATGTCTGTGAACTGGCTGCTGACAGTTTAGGGAAAGTTTTGGAATTGAAGTTCACATAATAAGAGGCAGCTGCTGGTGGTTTTGAGAAAGTTTTGTAGCTGAAGGTCAATAACAACAAGAATTAGATGAACAAGATGTTATAGTTAGGTGTGAAGGAAGAGAATTTTAAAATAAAGATATGCTATCCATCCAATAAAAATATAGCGTTAGGCGTGTGAACAGTTTATGTAACCAATCAAGTATTAGATAATTGTGTGCATAACTGTATAAAAGACAACCGGGCTAATAATAAAATCGGAGCTTCCTTATCATCATACTGGTGTATGTGTGAAGTCTCCCAGGCGGGCCTCGCATGTGAAACTTCAATTTCCAGGGATGATTTTGGAAACCCAGCATATCCTGTTGATGAATCCCATTTGCTAGTCTTTTCCCTGATCAAAGAGAGTATAAATCATGGAATCATAGAATTGTTTCAGTTGGAAAAGACCTCTAAGATCACAGAGTCCAACCATTAAACTAACACTGCCGAGTCCATCACTAAACCATGTCCCCAAGTGCCACATCTACACGCCTTTTAAATATATACAGAAATGGTGACTCCACCACTGCCCTGGTCAGCCAGTGCTGGAGCTAGACAACATTTTCAGTGAAGAATTGTTTTATAATATCCAATCTAAGGCTCTCCTGCTGTAACTTGAGTCTGTTTCCTTTTGACCATCGCTTGTTACCTGGGAGAAGAGACCGACACCCACCTGGCTACACCCTCCTTCCAGGTAATTGTAAAGAACGATAAGGTCCCCTGTGAGTCTCCTTTTCTCCAGGCTAAACATCCCCAGCTCCCTCAGCTGCTCTTCATCAGACTTGTGCTCCAGATCAGCCTCATTACTCTCATTTGGACACACTCCAGCACCTCTATTTAGTAACTGTGGACTGAAGACTCATTTTTCTTTGGAAAATCTGTTTTCTACAGAATTGGACAAACATCCACCTTTCTGTTGCCAAGTGTGGGCTGATTAGATGGCCTTTCATGATACACGAGTATTCTACTGCTAATTGGATCTGCTTTAATATTTAGCTTTGCCAACAAGAGTAAGAACATACCAAAGGAAACACAAAAAAGATATCAGAGCCAGGAAGTTTGTTTCTTCACATTTCATTATTTTTTTTTCCCTACTTCTATAATAATGAAAACTTTTGTCATTTTTTATCATTATTTTTTTATTCTTGCAGTCAAATCTGTGTTATTAAATACTTCCTTTTGATATGCCTCCTGCACAAGAGCTAATGGAGTCTTAGTGGCATCTATTGATGAAAACAATGAAAGTTTTTTCGTCTTTATTGGAGAAACCATTTTGCATCAATTTATGCCTAGTGAATCCATTCTGTACTTATTTCCTCCTGAGCAGATTGTTCTGTTTGCTTCCAAAAAGAAGTTACCTTAACAGAACTGTAAAATGCACTGAATTTTGGTGTAAATATAAATATGTGGTGTTGCTATTATTGCTGTTATTATAGTAGCTTGTTTCTTGTCTTCTTATGAGGTAAGCAAACTTTAAGCTAACATGCAGATATCATCATCTGAGCACACTTTGGATTAAGAGATTCGGCATTGACATAAAATGTGCCAAGAACATATCTCGACTTTCCCTCTTCAAGGAAAAGTTTTGCAACCATGCCCTCACAAAGAGTCTACCTGTGGCTCAGCAGTGATCAGAGGCTTTCAGATCTGACTCCTTCTGTTGTAACATTCTGCACACAGACAAGTAGCATCAAACAGAGAAGAAAACACATATAACATCATGATTGGTATAGGACTGGGAAACAAGGGGAACTACTTTCTAGTTCACAGTAGAAAAAAACCCTGTAACTAAATTATGCTGGATAAATGGGCAGGTGAAAGAACATGAGCAGCTCTACAGGTTCTGCCAAAGGCTCTGAGACAGCTTCAAGCCAAATCCTGGACAGAAGTAGACTGAGGTGATATTGATAAATTTTTCATTTACACCACAAACAAAGCACATACAGCTGCATAAGGATTAGATCTGAGCTCCCAGGGATTCACCTAATTGATATTTGTTCTCCAACACTTGGCTTCTATTGCAATGTGTAGTTCTGAGATTGCTTCCTACAGAAAAAGGAAATGCAAAAAGGGCTTGTTGACAACAGCTCACTGTTCTATAACTAAGAATGACCCAGTCTTACTGTATTTATTCTAACTCAAATGTCATTCAAGTACATTAATTAAACATCTAATCCTTTCTTTGTGGTATCTTACACGTGAAATGTCTGATAATCAATGTTTTTGTGTCAGAATTATGCCTAACTATTTTTTTTCCCCTGCCACACGGAGCACATCTGCATTACACATCTTATTTCTGAAAAATAAAAGCTAACATGAAGAAAGAACAGTCAATCAGCAGTGTTCAATATTGTGGAGATTTTATTGTTTTGTTTTTACTGAAGACTTGGACAAGATTCTACTTCTTTCATGAGTGTTGAATCTTTCAAGTCTTTCAAAAAGAGTAGTAGCTGAATGTACAGAACACAACACAGAACTCTGCCATCTGATATTGCAAACAATAAATTTCATTTTTCTGTTTTTCTAGGGAAAACATTCAGGTGACAGATGGCAATTGCTAGGAAATAAAGAGAAGATTTTATTACCCAAACAGGTTTGAGAGTGATATGAGTTTCCTAATGACTTTCCCATGGAAAAACATCTTAATAAATGGATTAAATGAACATTTTCTATGAAGATTTGAATTATAATTTAAACTGTGATCACAATTTTCAAGGCCAAAGCTTCTTCTCTGTTCTGCATCATTCCAATGAGAACCAACATCAAAAAATTGTCAGAGTTGTTATCATTTATGTGGAATTGTGATTCTAGGAGTCATAATAACTGAATTATACTAAGCATTGTATACATACTTAATACAGGACAGTCCAGATGCACCTTTTGATCAGATGAGATGATCAAAACACAGGAGGGAAAATAAGGACATAGAATTATTCAAGCATCGGTGACAGAACTTGAATTGCTTAAGGTCATAATAACTCATTGGATTTAACACTTTGTTATTGGAGAAAATAGAATTTCTGCTCCATCAGAAATCAAATGGTCTCTCAATTTGATCATACTGTCTCAAATGTCAAATCCCAGTATTTTCCCTACTTCTGGGAAAGACAGCTGTCCTGCCAAAAGGGTTATATTACTGGTAATGCTCAGTTTTCATGTATTTTGTAAAAGGACAGAAATATTTAGTTTGGAGGGGGAAAATGTCTGTTTTTCTGACTTCTTACCTACTATAATTTGAAGGAAGTATTATTCACCTACACCATCCTTGCTTTTCAACCTCTCTGTTTGCATAAGTAACAGAAATGCACATAGAAACTAGATGATTCAAAACCAGACATGTAGTTATATGTATATTGTAAGTACAAAAATATCTGCTGCCCCTCATCACAGATTTTCCTTGGGTCTGGAAGTACCTCAGCAAAACTACTACTGACAAATTGACACTCTGGGCAAAGGAATACTGTAAGATTAGACAGTGCTAGAAAACGTTTTGCCATGAAGGTAAATTGAAATAAATTTTAAGATTCTGCAGCTGAGGATTTTAGGTCAAAGCAATCCTCAGTATTGCGTCAGTGTTCTACTGCCTAAAGAAAGAAAGAAGAGGAAAAAAAAAAGTGTTGACTTTGCATTACCAGCTAAACACTTAGCACACATGACTGGGCATGACCTTTCTGTTCAAACACATGCTCTCATCAACCAGGACAACAGAGGATGTCAGGCTCTAATGTTTGATATATATTCCACACGCTTGGTGAGCTGGATATGGCCCATTTTACTTTCCAATGAAGTAAGCGGTCCTGAACACACAATCATTTCTGGTAATGGCTTTTTCTTTTTTTTTCTTTTTTTTTTCCTCCCTTCTGAATTACTATGTTGGATGAAATATTTTGGTTTTATTTTCCTGTTTTTATGCCAAAGCTTATACAACTTTCTAACAAGGCATTTGCTTTTGTGCTTGAGGTTTCAGTGATATTCAGGCTGAGGGCACTATGCAGATAGAATGGTTTCATGACCAAATGTCATTAAGTGAACACCCATGGAGTTGATGGTTTTTTAAGGGAATTTCCTGTGAGATATGAAATGAACACATTTGTTTCATATAGAGATGAATCAGTAGCAAGTTGTATCATACAAAGAGATTTTACATTCTAAATAGGGGGGAAAAAAAGATAGATCAAAGTATTTTTCCATAGAGCCAACCTTGACAGTGGTAAGAAGACTTTGCAACCAATTCTCTGTGCTCTCACTGGAATCAAAATCTCCACTGGTAGTTATAAGTGTGATAAATAACTATTTTTCATTCTTCCTGCCCATTAAAACTTAAGGCTTTGATGTTGCCTTTGATGTACGACTAATGGAAAAAACTGAAGACAGATGGAGAAGGTGGGAGGCAATGTCTAGCATTGCATCAAGAGTTACATCCTGACACCATTTCTTGTATTGCATCAGAACCAAGGTCACAGAACTCTAGTTACTTCTATATTTTTTTTTTCCCAGGAGGACATTATTCTACCTCTTCATTTGCTACCTGAGTTATTCATTCTTATGCACTCTGACAGAAAGCACGGTACAGTGCAAACAGGACTCTCTCCAGCACTTGTTCTTCTCCATCACCTTCTTTCTACATTTTATCAGTGGCACTCTGGTCTCCACAGCCAGGACAGAGTCAAATCTGAGCACAATTTATCAAAGACGTGTCCAATACCATCCTCACCAAACTGAAATAAAGGCTACCAAGGCAGGCATAGATCAAAGTAGTGGATTTCTTTGGAACAACTTTGCTGCTTTGCAGGGGTCTTTTTGGTATACAGCAAATCTTAAACAACACATCTTTGTGTTACAATGAGAAAAGTTCTACTTGCCTTCTCTGTTTAATTTCTTTATCTTTATACAAAATCTTCAATGTTAAGCTCATTTAATAATCAAAATCATGTTTTGTGCATATTATATTATTACTTATAATCTACTCCAGGGTACCAAAATATAAGAGTAATTTCACCTTCCTCCATCTAATAACTCTCAGTAATGCTACATAAATATCCTGCAAGCAACTGAATGTGAAGTATAATTTACATTGACACAATGTATTAACAAAACCTGGATTCTGGCCATAATGTTTTAGTCCTGGCTGTATTTTTTGCTGGGAGAGCAAAGTTCTGCAGTGATAACTACGGACTTGGATCTTGGTTTGGCTTTTGCATTTCATGCAAAATATGGCATTTCAGCAGATAATGTCTCCAGTCCAACAGAGCAGGATTTCTAGCCAAATTCTGACAGTGAGATCTGGGAGTATTGTGAACTATTTACCCGAAGGCAAAAAAATATTTTTGAAATGAAATCTTCTCACAAATTTATTGACCAAGAAATGCATATAAAAGGGAGATTATCAGACACTTCTTAGAGGCATTTTTTTGGTATTCATCACTTAGTGTTTGATTCATAGTAGGTACTCAAACTAGTGTCTGCAGGAGTCAAAATTGTTTCTGGTACTGCAGCGAACTGCAATAGATTGTCACCCCTTTTTACTTTCTAGGTGCTTCATCAGGGCACAGAGTTCAAATCTGAAAAAAGGGGTTCAATAATAAAGAGAATGACAACTCTGACCAGAGAAGAAAAACTTCTTTGAAGAAGTCAAATACTCAGAATAGGTCCCCATGTCCCATTCATTTTTACTTCTTTCCCTAAATGTCTGAGAGCTATTTTTCTACATGTAAGTTGGAAGAAATATAGCTGAAGCCAACCAGAAAGCCAAGCAAAAGTTTGGTGTGAAACTGGAGAGGGCATATGCAACACATCAGGCATTGACACAATGAATGGGGTGAAAGTGAAAGCTTCCAGAAAGCAAAATGGACATAACTGTAGGATATGAAAAGCAGTAAGGCTGACAGAGGACATACTTGTTCTCTGTAGGATATGAAAAGCAGTAAGGCTGACAGAGGACATACTTGTTCTCAGCATGATCTAGTGGAAGTGTACTTGCTTTTTCATGAGGCCTGTATTTCTTCAGAAAACTTTGTGGGAGGTGGAAATCACACGATCTGCCTAAGAAAGGCTGTTATATCCATTTTGCACATGAAACTCAAGACAAGAGTTCTTGATGCTTCATGGCCTACCTAAACTGGGACTCCAGGAGAATTTAAATACAGATCCACATTCTGATTGTCTGTACACTCTGTTCTCCAGGTGTTTCCCCCAACCAGCCTGAAGATGTCTTATGTGTGTTCCTCAACAAACTCCCTGGATAGGTAACGAAGCAGTTCTCCTTGGAACTTTTACTGCTTTGGAACTCAGAAGCATCTTTGCTCCCAAGATTCAAAATTAAATTGAGCAGATATTTTCAGTGCTATTTCCTCTGGTCATTTTTAAAGACAAACACTTCCATCAAACAACCATCTGTTTTCAGGAGATGATGTCTCTGAATCCTAAATAGGCAGAATTCTCCATTCATGCAAACCTAGTTTGGATACCTAAGCTCCACAAAACTAAGTATAGTCCTCTCTCTTACCTTTTTTTTTTTTTTTGCACAGGTTTAGATGTATCATCTATGAGTGATGACATTCTGTCTTTGGTTATTTGAAGAAACTAACACACCTTAGTACTTCCTTTAGGTGACCTTTATATGTTTTGGCCAAGTACCAACATTTCATTCTGTGATGGACGGTAACTGGTGCTCATGGTCAATAACAAAATCTACAGTGAAGCAAGAAGTAGAATCTGTGTATTTTGAACCCCAGTTTATAATCTTAACACTTACACCATGCTTTGTCTCTATGAAGAAAAAAAAAAACAACAAACAAAATTAAATGGAACCAAAAGCACTGTGAGGGTTTCAGCACCTCCCTTCTAGAATCAAAAAGGGAATTGTTCTACCACTGATTTTCTGGGACTCATTTATTCTGATTGCCAAATAAGGCTCATTCCTGCAATGTAAACTTCACTGTAATATTAAAGAGAAAGTAGATATTTAAATGTTTCTGTGACTGAGGCTTAAGAACTCAGCCTGTACTATTTTCATATTCCTGCCCTACTCCTTCAGCCCTTCCCACTCTGTTTTTCATTCACCTGTGTTCCTGGTTTTCGGGACTGAAAGCTCTTTGGGATACTAGTTTATTTTTGAGTTGATTGTTTTTTCTGTACAGGCTAATACAACATCAGTTAGTAGAACTCTGCACATTATAATAAAATAGATAAAAATTATAACAAAAACTCCATTCACCTCTGGAGAGGGAATTGAATGAAATCACAATAAATCTCTAAAGAGATACTGGTATTAGTAAATTAAATATTTCCAGGATGACTCTCTGATACTGAGATCATCTGTCACAGCATCATCTGTGTCTACCTCATTTAACTCTAAAACTATGAAGCTAAACCCAAACATATTTAGGAATCTTTTCAGATCCAGCAAAGCTTCTAAACTGCGCTCCAAAGCTTAATCAGGTAGTGCCTGTTGTCCAAAGCTAAAACTATAACAAGAACCGATGTAACAATTCAGTGACTGAACCGGAACACTTCCTGAAACTGTTCAACTTATTCTTCACGTAGCTTAGAGATGCAAAAGGTAACCAAAAAGCTCTGATAAGAAGACACTTAAAAGTAAGAAGCAACAGTCAGTGCCTTACACACGGGAAATAAGAGCTGAGGTCTGCACATCCTCATCTTTAAACCTCAAATTGGCAGAACAGTTCGATGTTGCTTTGCTCAGGACAGCATTAACCTGAATACTTCATTGTTCTTTTCTCGCTGCTGTTGTTGTTTCTGTTGTTATTGTTTTTCCTCTGCTTGAGAATGACACTTTGGACTACCTTGTGTAAATACTGAAAAGAAAATTGTTCCTCAAGCCATGACAGTGGAAAAATTCAGCACTTGAATAAAAAGACTTTCTGAAGGACTAGACTTTTGCCTGGTGAAAAGAGTCTCACTCTGAAAAAGAATAACAGCAATAAAACTTCAGGAAAATACATCTCTTTCTGAAAAAAATGTGATTATGAGCACTGCATATCTTACAAGAAAGATGCAGTGATATTCTGTCTCCAAAGAAAAGCTGAGATCATAACCATCTCCGCTTAGGAACTAATCAGACCAAGATTTTGATTGAAGTTTAATGACATGGAACTTCAACTGATACTCTTAGAAAAAAGTGTGAACTTTCACTTCTCAGTCCTGTTTTCAAGTGCTGGCACTCGAGAGCAGCCAGCCCAAACCATGTGGCTGGGCTATACTTGGAAGGTCTGAGAGCATTCTGAGACAAGAAGCTCATGTTATTAATTTAGACTCAGCTATTAAAATGTTAATGAAACCTCAGCCACAGTGCAGAGCCAGAAAAAATGAGAAAGGATAAGGAAGTAAACCCACTGAGTAGGAAAAATTATCAGTAGGCTCAAGTGAGGCTCTGCTAAACAGAAATCTGTGAGGCCTCTTGTTTTAGAGTAAGGCACATACATATTTTTTAAAGAGGGGTAGATTGAAGAAATGTTGATGTGTAAGATATCACATTTTTCCCATTCTATTTTCCTTCCATCTCTTTATTTTAAACCCAGACATGCCTCCAGGCACTGTGTCTTTAGGCACCTGTGGCTTAAGGCTCCCACAATATGCTTTGCGTAAATGTTCATCATTTTAGAGTCCTACCTGAAAAATCAGGAAAGCAATGCTTATATACCTTTGAAAAAAAAATGGAATATTCGTTGGAAGGTTTTTCATCTTGGAAAGCAGCTATTTTCATCTTTTTTTTTCCCCCAGAAGCATTACATTAGTCCTTGAGGACTTTATGCTACTTATATGCAGGATTGTACTGTTTTCTAATGGGTAATGTATATGCCAGAATGTTTTGCATTCAAATACAGACTTTTGGAAAGGTTTGTATAGAAGTAAAGACATGGTTATTTTGAACATGTTGGAACAGAGGGGTTACACAAGATGAGCTCCAGAGGTTCTTTCCAAGCTCAATTATTCTCTGTTGTTTTGCTCCAAACTCACAAATACATCTGTCCTGAAGAATGTACTTCTCTAAGTCTTTGTTTTCTGGCATCACTCTCACTTCAGTCACCTTATCCTGGGAGGGGTGTGCTGTGGAGTGAGGTTTCTGAGTGTGACAAATTCACACTCATAGAGAAAGAAAGTTAGGGAAGATAGACAGACAAGTCCCTTAACAGAAGGACAAAATGGAACAACAAATCCAGCTTTGCCTTAATGCAGTTCATCTCACCATCAAAATGAATCCCTGACAAACATGGGACAAAATTTCTGAACGCAGAAGGAGCCTTTGTCGGCACAGGACTGTAATGAAGCATCTGCTGTGCTGAATGCACACAGATACAGCAGGGGCTGAGAAAGAAGTATTTAAGGAGACAATAAAAGCTACCTAGCAACCAGCACAGTGCTGAAAATTAACTACTGCCTCACAGACCACAACAGGAATATCCCAGGTTTGCTGAGCCACTGTATAAGACTCCTGAGATTGTTGACTTTTTTCTATTTAGCAATGATATTTTGAAATATACTGTGGATGTTATTTGATTTATCAGAACAGGTTCCATTTCACAAATTTCTTGATATGCTACAGAACCACATAGTGCCTTTACTAAGCACTGTAGGGGCCCATCACACTTAATACTAAAGACATTAGTGAAGTCTACAGTGGCACGAAGGTACCTGCAGAACACAATAAAGTGTCATACAGGGACCCCTCAATTATTTCTGGGCAGATTGGTGTATCCCTCAAGGATAATGCCCTACCACCCACTGATTGTAATGAGGATCCCAAGGACAAGAGGAAAAATTTGGAGCATAAAGACTTATCGCGTGGTTTCTGTCTCCACCAATTCAGTACAATGAGTTGTCTGTACCTGATTTGACTTGCACTGACAAAACCTCATGTCATGTCAGCTTTCCCTTCACACAGATGAAAATAAAGATGAATGTATTTCTACAAGCTGGAGACTTTTCAAATAGGGACCAGCAAGTAGGCTTGTGTTTGTACAACGCCTAATATAATGAACAATGGATCCATGCCCAGAAATCCTACATTCTGTCACAAGGGACAGAATAACTTATATTACAGTTATTTTGTGCTTTGTTTTATAATCATTATCTACTTTGCTCATAGCATCAGTCATATAGACTTTTCCTCAGTAGAGAGGCATAAACAAAGATAAAGTAAAATAGCAACAGCTGCCAATTAAGGGTTATTTCCACCCATGAACTTCTGTTCCTAATGTACTCTTCACACTTGTATTTTCTAGGGTGGGAAGGGAAAACTAAAATAAATTATACCTCTTCTGTTTCCATACATTGAGATATTTATTTGTCAGCACTAAGCTAGTGATTTAGTCAACCCAGAGGGGTGCCAAGAAGCTTGGGTAGCAAAAAGGAAAGGAGCCCAGAACAAGTGAAATAACAGCTACCAAATGGATGCCTCTTAATGGGAGCTGGAAAGAAAGTCTCTGACTTGCTGGAAAGTTGTCAGAGAAAACAGATACTGTTCTTGAGCAATACTCACTATTTTGATCTATGTTGGTCCTATTACAGAGAAAACTTTTGAAATACTGGAAACCCCTTTGCATACAGTAATTCCCATAATACAAAACCACATTTGACGCTTCCTGGACACCATATTGCAGCCAGGTCACACAAAAGTAGTCTTTCCCCCACCACAACGCAGAAAAGGTCTCATTACCTCATGTACCCAAAGTATTAGAGTAAAAAGAAAACCCTGAATAAGTTTGAGTAACACAGGAGAATTATCTGATTTCTCAGTCAATAGTTCACTGCTTTTTCCAGTCTATAAAAGATATATAACTGGTTGTGATATCCACAGTGTTTGAGAGCATAATAATCCTCTAATATCTACCATAGTCACAAGAATATTCGATAATCAAAGCAATGGTCTTTTTTCTTTTTTTTCTCTGTCTTTTTTTTTTTTTAAATATTATTTGATTAGTTATTGCTGTTTTCCACTGAAACACAGATATTTCACTAAAGTTGTTCTTTGGAAGGTATCTGAAATCCAGGGAGAAATCTCTGCGCACTGTAGCTACATCTACACCAATAACCTACGTGTACCCTGAAGCATTCCCAGACACTGAGATAAGCTGGCAAGGAGTCCTGCATCTGTGTTAATGACTTGTCAGTCAACACCTTGAAACCTGTCTACTGGGGTCCTTGGAATAGTCTAATTGCTAAATCTTATCCAGCAAACCTTTGGGAAGGTGCAGCTGCACTGGGCCAAAATCACAGCATAAAACACTTCTGAAATGTTACTGGTAGAGGTATGTTACTCAGGGAAGCCTGTGAGAAACCTGAATAAAAATACCTGACATTTTGGGAGTAATCCAATTTCACTTGGTCTCTCTCCACCACACACAAACACGGAAAGCAGAGGTAGGTCTGAAGGATTTCATGTGCCTCCCAGTTAGCAGAGGAAAAATCACCAATACTGCACCTTGCAATAAGAAGGGACACAGGGTTGTCTGCAGTAATAGATAACAACTTCTTACATCTGTAACAGCAGAGCAGAGCTTGCTGCAGTGCCTCAGAATCAGCTTGCATGCAGACCCTCTTGTTACAGCAGCAGCATGAGCATAGCACCACATGATCATGGCAATAATTCTTCTGGATTTGAATTCGTTCACATACAACCACCTTGAGTTTCCTCATACCAATGGGTGCAAAGATAACCTATAAACTGGGACACTTCTCATGGGAAAAGAAGACAAAACTGAACCACACTGGACTTTTTTTTCACCTAAACTTGAGGTTTCTGAAGTTGTCTTGCCCCCCCAAAATATCTTTTTGTGTGTTCCCTGCATGTATTTTAACCTCTGCTCGATTTGTCTTGACACCCAAAGTGTTCTGTAAAGAAATAATAAGTCAATATAAACTCCAGTTGCAGTCAGACATCTTGTTTGTTGTCATCCTTAAACTGTTATGACACCAATCCATACTTTGGACAAAGCCTGAAGCAAAGCAAAGCAGAAATTTGAGGCTTACCTGTCTCTTACCGAGATCCCAATATGGTCACACTCTCAATGTAGTAAACCACCAACATATTTCTTACCGTTTGATGAATGTGTGTCATTATACACCATAAAATTGCTTGCAACAATATCAAGTGGTCAACATGGGTCAGATCAAAAAACATGGATTTTCTCTCCTTGTATTCCAGGTATGGCAGAAACAAGGTGCAAGGTGCTCATTTTGCAAGACCCCAGGCATGGCCTGTATTTTGAACTGCCACCATCTTCATTTGGGACTGCGAAATCCTCATGATGCCGGAACTTTCAGACATGGAAGCCTAAGCCTTAAGTTTCTAACTGTGAATATGAATGTCTAGCTCTGGAAATGTAAGAATTAAAACATTCATAAAATATACATACAGGCATGTAAATATTTCTAATTGTTAAATATGGGCAGAAATTTCAAATAGAAACTAGATTAAAGATCATTGAGTCAGAATTCCAAACCTGTCCTCTAGGAAGCTAGATATGTTCTCAACAGAAATTCATACTAGCATTGTATTGAAAATTGAATTGAATTAGACAATTACTTTTGTTTATTTCTGATAATATTCAGCATTTAAAAAAATTTTAAATTAAAGAAGAATCTATGTTTTAGCAATTGCCTCACTGAAATAGAAATTACTATCCCTTCAGAATTAGAGAAAAAAATCTTGTGCTTTGTTTTCTTTGTTCATTTGCTTGTTTAATAACAAGATGTAGTATAGGATACAAAAGTTTTTGAAAAAGTGCTTCTAATTGGCAATATTTTTGAGAAAATAGAGATAATTTGAAACCTTTTTTTTAATTTATTTAATTTAAAATTGAACTACAGGCACATCATGTTTACTGTAGTAGGTGCCTTAAATTATTTTTTAGTGTTAATTTGACTCATATGGTGAATCAATGTTTGTGCTGTGTGAAAGGAAGATATTGTATTGTGCATTTCAATCTCCGAGAGCATCATGGGAAAGGTGCCTTTGTGTTTTTGTAGGGTCAAATCAGTGTAACTATGAAATAACTGAAGTAAAGCTCCTGAAAAATTCTATGGCACTAGCTTCTATATGTGGGATTTGTCTCAGAAAATTAAAACGTTCAGTAGAAAGCAATTTTCATTAAAGATCTGTTTGAAGCTCTGTCAGACAAGTTTTGTTGGAGACTTTTTGATCTGCTTTAACCAAAGAATTTCTATTACTGGAATATCAGATTTGACATTTCACATGATAATCCCCCAAACTGATTTTGCATTCTTTTGCTTGATCTGCTACTGGAGTTTATTTATTTTTGCTAACAGTCCTATAAGTATTTTTCTTCTTAGTTTCTCTTTCTCGGTTACTGTTTTCCACCACACACAGCACAAATCTACAGATCAAAGTGAAACAATCCTATTATATACAGCATGACTCCTATCTTCTTTTATTGCCGTTGCTGTCAACAGCACCACTTTTCTTCAAAAGTGATAAGAGAGAATATAAAATATATACATATCGGCTTAATCTACAGCTGTTTACCATAACATCTACTTGAGAATTTGGTATTAATTATTAAAAGAAATACCTCACAAAAATTAGCCCGCATGGAATAAATAAGCTCTATTAGTTTCACTGATTGAGATGACATTGGTGTGTGGTGTTTATAAAATGATCCAAAACCAAAATAACGATGCAAAGGTTAATTTTTTTTCCAAACCCATGCCAAAAGCTGTCTGTGCCCTTGTCTGAAGGAAGGCCATATATTTTCTTTCAAGCCAGTGTTCGGCTGCATCAGATTCCCTAAAGAACCAAAAGCTGTTCACCTCTAGAGGGAGGAAGCTGAAACAGAATGGTTGAGAAGTGTCCAAGACCACTCAAAGGCTCTTCCAGATGCCCAGTAATTAGTTGTTTTATGGAAAGCCGGGAGGCTCAGATCTCACATGCAAGCCACAGTCCTTCCTCGCCTGTTCTTTAGTCTGCAGAACCTGAAACTAGACAATATCTCAGGTAAAAATCATTTCAAATGCACTTTTTAGAGTCCTTCAAAAGCACAGTCAGGGAAGAAATGGGCACTCAACAGTGATGTACTTGTAATCCAGAGTGTATGTGATGGAGGAAGTGTAGAAGAACTGGTCGGTGTTATGAGCAGAGCTCTTTGGACTGTTTAGAAACACCAAGAAAGCAAAAAAACAATAAATCTATAGGCCCCAACATACTAATTTTAGAGTACAGAAAACTAGGAGTTATGACTTGTTTGATAATTGCTACAAACCCTTAGTTGAAAGGAAGGAAGTTTTTGGTGAATTTAAAACCTGAAGGCAAGAAGAGAAAAAGTCGAAATAACTGTCTGGAAAAGAGACAATCAGAGACAGAAGAAAGAAAGAATGAGATTCACAGTTCTTAGAGATGAGGAAAGCTCATCATCACTGAGGCAGAGGAAACAAGGATGGAGAATATAGTGTTTTGGTGAATAAATCAAGAATTTTGTGGTGGGATGATCATAATTCAGTGAAAACCACATCTGAAGAATAGCAGGCTCTTCTCAAGAGATGATCCAATATTGCAGGATCGACAAACCAACACAGAAACAGGCCAGTAAAGCTGCAGCCTTTGAGTACTGTTGCCCAACTGTAAACATGAAGAAAAGCAAGCTGGACACATTTATTGTCTATACCAAGAATTCCTTTGCACCTGACCCAGGGATCATTCAGCCACATTACTTGTCCGCTAGACACTTGGTTGACAAAAGATCCATTTGTTTGATGCATTTGTGTCATCATTTAATGTAATAGATCAAAGTTCGTGTTTACTGTAGATAAATGTATAATGCTGAAATGGAACATAAGCATCTATTACTTACATATAATTTTAAAAGAACATCAGGTTACTCCTGCAAAGAAAGACAAACTATATTTTTTCACTGTGGACTGGAGTTTCTGGTTACAAATACTGCAGTAAAGCTTTCATGTTTTCAAAAAAATCTGTTTAATTAATGCCAGAGCAAACCCTGAAGGTAACATACACCCTTACAAGTATTTAAAAATCAACAAAGGATGCAGGGTTTCACAGAAAGAGTTATAAGGAAATTTTTGCTTGGCAGAGAAACAAATGAGATAGATGACTTTGAATGTTGCTTACTATGGGGTAGAATGGGGCAGTTGCAGTGAATTTTCATTTCAGTTCTAATATATTAAAATATTACAGTGAATTTATTTGTATAACTTGGTTCAGAGTTATTAAACTTAATTTATACCCAAAACTTTACTGTTTTCTCTTTTTTTATGCTTTTTATAACAAGAAAGGAATTGTGTATTTCCCATGAAATGAAAAATGCAGTTCTTGCCCTCCTCTATTTCTAATACCATTTCTTTGAAGAGATTGTACAGGGAAATCTGTTAATTGAAAATACTCACAGGATCCCCAGAAGGCAAAAAAAATCCAACTAAAAATTAGTCCAAAGTTTTACTGAAATATCAGAAGTTCTCAAAACTAATTAACTTCTCTTTGTTGAATGCATGCTAATGGAATGAAACTGTTCCATTCACCACGTCAACATAGCTGAATAGTTTCCTAATAGATTTTTTCCTCACTAACTGTTATCTTATGAATATCTTGCCAGCCTCACTCTGCCTGAATAGAGGTTCGGACCTGTAGCATTAGTCAGGGATTTCTTAATTGAAAAATATAAATAAATAAAAGATTCCCATCAAGATGTGCATATTCCTCTGTCTACCTTCCCCCTTGGCTTCTTTTTTTCTTCCCTTTTTTTTTTTTTTCCCTTCTTCTCCTTTTACTCTGAGCAGGGGGCAGCTGTTTGCGTTTTTGAAGGACTGAAGGTCGTTCCTAGCAAACAACTCAGTTTGAAAAGCAGCTGCTTAGGAGGTGCTGATGGCACCAGTCCTATTGTACGTGGGCAAGGAGGAGCTTATTGCTGCACAGAAACTGAGCTGGAAGGCTCCTCACTGGGCACAGTGCTGAGCTCAGGCCCACTACATAAATTAGCATCTATCACATACTCAAGGCACCCCAAATAAAGCAATTGTCAGATCAATTGGTAATTTTGAAGCCAATATAAGGCATTTTTTTTTTTTACATTTATTCTTTTAGCTCAGCAATTTGGGTATGATTTTAGG
>VXAY01005897.1:0-10360 GCA_013399855.1 Oxyruncus cristatus | reverse complement strand
ATTCAATTTACAAACCAGAACTAGTGAGTATGTGCCCTTTGCTTTCATAAAAGGTGCACAATTTTCTGATTAACATTTCTGCTTTTTACTACAGTTTTGTTATTTAAATATGTTTGATTTTCAAGGGGTATTTAAAGAAAGTAATTAAAACTGGAATTGCTTTTGAGTCACCATATCAGATCCCATTTCCCTCTTCTCCATACAGTAATTTGAAATTAGAATTTGCCTAAACTTGATATGGTTTTGTTTATCAATGAAAGGGAAGAGAAGGGGAAGTGAAAGTGGAAGGGGAAGGTGAAAGCAAAGAAAGAAAAAGAGAGAGAGAGAGAAAGAAAGAAAGAGAGAAAGAGAGAAAGAAAGAAGAAAAAAAAAGAAAGAGAAAGAAAGAAAGGAAGAAAGAAAGAAAGAAAGAAAGAAAGAAAGAAAGAAAGAAAGAAAGAAAGAAAGAAAGAAAGAAAGAAAGAAAGAAAGAAAGAAAGAAAGAAAGAAAGAAAGAAAGAAAGAAAGAAAAGAAAGAAAGAATTATCTTTGCATCTAGCTTCACAGGAATATGTAGCTGAAAAAAAATCTCTTAGTTTTTCACAGAAATTATGGACTTTGTCATTGTTTACCAGACTATCAATCGTCATAACTGTTCAAGCAACTTTTTTGTATTTTTAGGCACACCTTAGAAAAGGTGGAATGGAGAATACAGGAGTGATTTGCATCAGCTCATCACAGTGCAGAACTCTAATGATGTTCCTATAACAGCACCCTAACCTGGGACCTTCAAGACACTTAATTTGGGGAGGTAGATATAAGGAGTCCTGCTTGACTGCACGGAAATGGAAATGTGAAAAATGAAATAATTTCCTGATAGAGGAGGGTACTGTAGTCAAGGAATTTAGCCATAACTTTGAAAGTGCAGTTTAGGAGTATGATTTCATTACTGACTAGCAGGAATCCAAGGAAGAAATTACTTCTTATGCTTCTTCTTACCCTAACATGAATCTGCTTTCTTAGTTGGATATATTCTCCTTTTCTTTTTCTAGAAAAAAAAATAAAAATTGTTCATCGCATTGAGAGAAGGAGGCAGGGATTAGAGGAAACACTGTTTATATAATCTCTTGAAAGAAATAAGTTTGTTATCTGCATAAAAATACAAATTAAGATTGTGTTGTGGTTTTTGGTTTGGTTTGGTTTGGTTTGGTTTGGTTTGTTTTAATAAGCCTACATGCAATTTGAGGTAACAATTACTAATACAACTTTCATCATGAGTTTCTTGGAAGGACTTTTTTTCTGTATTTATAAACAGGGGGGGAAATGGCTGGCCTGTGTCTTTCTGTAAAAAATCTTTCATTGGTTAAGCTGTAAATTGATAATTGGATTGATATAACTTTTTTTTTTTCTCTTTTCTTCTAGCTAACTAGTGTGAAGTTATACTTACCCAAAGTATCTGCTGGTCCAAAAAATAATAAAATGTTAATATCAGCCCTCCTAGAAAATGTGAGACTTCCCATGTAGCTCAAGGATGACTTGTTCAGAAGTGACACATTTCTACGTGATCTCAACAACCTTTCTGCAGTAATCTTACAGTAATTAAAGGACAGATGTTCCCATGTGAAATCAGAATCATACTCTCCAAATCATCCTCAGTGGTTTGTTTCCAAGGGTGCTGCTACTTTTTTAAGATTTTTAAACATTTTGGTGGCCTTCATCAATTCCAGTTGAATTTTGCAGCTTACAAAAAAGATCAAATGCTTCAAAGCAGTTAACAATTTCTCCCAGCAATTAAAAAATCAAACTCTGCAACCTTTAGAGATATGGAGACACTTCTTCCAGTTGTTATACTCAATAAAAAACCCACATTAATGGCCTTGTGGCAATCTTGTCTTTAAAAGTGATCATAGAGTTTAAATAATTACCTTCAATGACAGTATTATGGAATTCAGTGAACTCATCCGGTATTCCTGTCATTAGTCACAGGACAGAGGGATAAGACCACTTGCCCTTACAGCAGCAGTTTATGATCACATTTCCTGAGACGGGATATAACTTACCAGAAATACTTTACTATTTGTTAGGTATTTTTTTCAGAGCCAAAATGTCCACAAGGTTCTCCTGAAACACCTCCCTACTTCCATAGTCATTCTGAACTTCCAGGGTGGTTTGCTTTAAGGTAACACTTGAATAATGTTACATTTAAATTTCTCACTTATGCCTGCCCTTTGTACCTGATACACTGGCTTTGTGTGATTAAGATAACAGGAACCTCCATTTGTTTAGGATCTTATTTTCTATTCTATTTTTATTTCTCCGAGAATTTAAGACTCACGACATTGTCAGTCCTTCCTGGTCTTTTGAGTGAAACCAACTGTGTCATAAGACCAAGCACTGGATATCATTTACTACTTTCAGTGGGAAAAAAATAGCTCTTTTACGCATTCTTTCTTTCATTCAAAATATATATTCTTTGATTTAAAAAAAAAAAAAAGACACAAAAAGCAAAACAAAACAAACAAAACAAAAAAAAAAAACCCACAAAAACAAAAACAAGAAAACCGACAAAACCAGACAAAACCAAACAAAACCAAAACAGACAGCATTGCAAAAACATGGAGAAAAGAGAAGAAATCTCTTGCAGACTTGGAAGAGTTTAATTTATTGTGAAATCACTTCACAGAATCAGGAAGGGAGAAATGGCTTTGTAGCTTTTAACATATACTCCTGTATTACTCATGGCTCTTACCCATTATAATTTATTGAGATTGGAGGTGACTGATGGTAGGCTTTTCCTTTCTATTTTGTTTTTCTGTACATTATGTATAGAGAAATTTTCTTCAACTTTGCTAAACAAGGAAATGTTTGGCCAACAATGCATTGAACTACCTTTACTGTAATTCTAAACTGAATCAGCAACATTATTTGAATCTTCCAGGGGATCAATGAAGTATCAATTCCACAAATAATTTATATAACATCTTAAATGAACAGATAATGGTTCCCACTAACAGCAACTGCAAATGTGGATGTTGGACCTCATCAAAATTCTGCTCTCTGCATGTGAGTCCTTCCCTCCTTGCCCCCTCCCCATCCCCAGATGGGGGATTGTAACGTCTTGTTCATTTTTTTGTCTACTGAAAAAAAAACAAAAAAGAAAGCTCAGCTGGGGGTATGGAAGTCAGCCCTGCACACAGGATTATGGAAAACAGATCCCACTGGAAGAAATTTGAAACATACGGAAGACAGGGAGGTGATTAGAGACCGCCAACACTGGTTCACCAAGGACAAATTGTGCCTCACTGGTCTGGTTGCCTTCTGTGACGGAGTGACTGCATCAGCAGACAAGGGAAGAATTATGGATGTCATCTTCCTAGAATTCTCTAAGGTCTTTGATACAGTCCCCCAAAATATTCTTGCTGCTAAACTGAAGAAATATGGATTTGAGGGAAGGACTATAAAGTAGATAAATAATTGGCTGAATAGCCTCATTCAAAGAATTTAAGTCAATGGCTTAGTGACAAAGTAAGAAATGATGTTACCACTAAAGGCCTATATTGGAGCCAATAAAATCTAATATTATAATGTCTTAGTGACACAGACAGTGGGACTGAGAGCAGCCTCAACAACTTTGCTGATACCACCAAGTTGGGTGGTGCAGTTGATTGGCTGGAGGGAAGAGATGCCATCCAGAGGCACTTTTAAGGACCGGGACCATATGAACCCCATAAACTTCAAAAAACCTAAAGGCAACTGGGTCAGGGCAATCATCAGCACCAGTTCAGGCTGGGTGATGAATGGATTGAGACACTGGAAAAGGACTTGGGATGCTGCTAGATAAAAGATTGGACATAAGCTGGCAAATGTGCACTTGTAGCCAGAAAACCAATAATATCTGGACCTGCATAAAATGAACTGTAACCAACAGGTTGAGGGAGCTGATTCTCTGCTCTCATGAGGCCCCACCTTGAGAACTGCATCCAGCTCAAGAAAGGCATGGATCTGTTTGAGCATTGGCAGAGAAGACTACAAAAATATCAGAGGGCTGGAGCACCTCTTCTATGAAGACAGGCTGAGAAAATTGGGATTGTTCAGCCTGGAGAAGATAAGCCTCCAGGAAGACCTTATTGCCTCCTTTCAGTACTTAAACTGGACTTATAAGTCTGAGAGAGACTTTTTATGAGGTCCTGTACAGAACAAGGTCCAGTGGTTTTAAACTGAAAAAAGGTAGATTTAGATTGGACATGAAAAAGGAATACTTTTTATGATGGGGGTGGTGAGGCACTGGAACAAGTTTCCCAACGAATTTGTGAATACCCCATCGCTGGAAGTCTTCAAGATCAGGTTGAATGGGGCTTTCAGCAACATGATGCAATGAAGAGTGTCCCTGCCCATGGCAAGATGATCGGCCTAGATGATTTTTAAAGGTCCTTTCCAAACCATTCTATGAATTTTAGCTTCAACACAGGGAGAATGTATGCACAATAGAAAGGACAGTTTGAACTGCACATTTATGTCACTTGTATCCACTGCATGAAATGATGGAACTGCGAAGAGGATGAAGAAAAGCGAAGGGAAAATAGCAATGGACATATAAAATAGAATTTTGAATCCTGTGACATTCTAGTCCAAAAAGTTTGTCACTTCTGGTCTTCTACGCATGACTCTAATTGCTTTGGGCCAGCCTGTCAAAGATATTTGGTGCCCAATTACATTCACAAATTAGGTGGGTACTGAAGTCTTATTAGGCTCAGCTGCAAATCTCCTCAGCATTTAAGATACCTCCAAAAAGCCTGACAAGTATCTATCTGCATAATCAGGAGCATAAACAGCTTTGGAAAATATGCCCTTAACCCCTAAAACAGATTTTGAGAAAGCCAACAGCAGGCAGAAATGCTCAAAGAGAACAACTAGTAATATGGAAGAGGACATGGATCTTAAGGAAGCAGAGATATGATAAGATATGATGTCAAAAACAAAGTTCTGGCTGCTATTAAAAGAAAAAAAAAGTAAGTTATTATTCAATCTCTCATAATAAAAAAAAAAGAGAAATACAACATAAAATCTGGCATATATAAAGGATATTAGACACAGAAGCTCTCTCTATTAAAAATTTACATCTTGTCTTGGAGCATGTTTGCTACAAGATGTCTAAAATAGTATTTTTCAGAGTAAAACACACTTGACTGTTTTTATATACATGACAATCATCACAAATTACATTTACATGGGTTCAAAAAAAAAACCAAACCTGAAAAAAAAAAAAAAACACAAATAAACTCCCCACCTTTTGATATGCGTGAACCTTACTCTTACAGCCTGCAAAGGCAATCACATACTAATGGAGTTAAGGGAAAGGTTCCTCTATGGTTGAGTTACTTCATCTTTGTCGACATTTCTTGTGCTTTGTGAACACAGATATTGGTATTCAACAGTGACAGAGGCTGATATGATCTTAATGGACCCTATCCAGGCTCCTCCAGCAATGAAAATCTCATGTTTACATGACAATTTTTGATCTTCCCATACTCAGTAATACAATTTGTGAAAGATGCAATGGAGGGGTGATGACAGTCCTGGCCAAGGGGTGTCCATTTGATGAGGAGTGGAGGGGGAAGCAAAATGTAACATACATCTTATTAGAGGAGGAGAGATTCAAAGACAACAGGAACACTAAAAGCAGGCAAGATTTATCAACATTGACTTGAATGATTCCCAAATTGCTGACGTTGAGACCATCTTCCTGCATGATGATGTTGATCCGGCTTTGTACAAGTGATTTAATGACTTTGTACTTCACTTTTTCTAAGTATAAACCTTCCAGAACACATATTTTCTTCTTTTAGCCCCACTCCAGCCATGTGGTGATATTGGGTCTGCTTTGGCTCCCTGTGTTTCCTCTATTTCTTTCTGCTCACCCATCCACCACACCAGTTTATTACATCAGTGCTGATTCTTCTTTTTTCCATCTATCACAGTTTCTTCCCATTTGTGATCTACTGTCTAACTTGACCCTAAGGTGTGCTAAGTAATGTTTCCCCCTTTTATTTAGAAAAATTGGGAAAAGAGAACAAGAGAAAAACAGAGAGGGGGCCTGGGTTATTGATCCTGTCTCCTGCACTGCCAGCAACCACTGTAGTCCCTTCCCAGGGCAGCAGAGACAAAAGCAAAACTTTTCTAGCTACTCATAGCTGGAAGTCACCATTATAAAGCCCACCCTGCCTCATTTTGGACCACTGACTTGTCTAACACAGGTATAATCTACAGAATGATATTATGTTTTGATAAAACCAGTGCTAAGTCAGTATTGAACACGATTTATTAAATCAAGCAGTTTCCTGTCTTTCGTAGGAGAAAGGCACTCCCTTTTCTTACAATAAATTTAATAATTCAGGAAATTATTTTTCATAACAGTTTCAAGATTTCTTGCAATGACATCAGTCCAGTGTATAATTTCATATTAAAGTTAGTTTCTCTACGGTCAGGGTATTTTCGCTTAACATCCACACTCTCAAAGGCATCTTACCTTTGCACTTTTACCTTAATCTACCAGTCATTTCTAATCCACCTTCTCCTATGCAACACTGAAACTTTGCTCTGCTTAGGCTATCTGCTCTCCTTTTATTTCTTGGGGTCCTCAAATTAAGGTATTTTTCCACTTTTGCTCTGGCTGCAGTGCATAGTTGAACACCTGTTCCACTTCCCCAGGCGTTTCCATTTCAGTGCCTGGAAAAGCAATCTCCAGTTGCATGGATATTCCTAATGCAGAAGTATGTGCACTTTAGCTCTAAGGACAGCAGCTGAGTTTATTTTCAAGGTCTTTCACAGAGCATTTCCAGAAATACCCGCCCTTGCTCCATGACACTAAGTAGCGAAGGCTTAAAAGAAAACCCACAGGCAACAACTTCTGCAGCAGGCAGAGGCTGCATCTCTCCATTTAGAAGTCTCCTTGTTCTCATTAATGTAGCTTCAATTCAGGCTGCCTGAGAAGGGGAAAGGCACTCACAACTGCAGCTGCACAAAAAAATCCCTACTACCCCTTCTTTGAAATTAGGGGTCAGAGTAGATGTTTGCAAGAGACCTATCAGACGGTGTATAAATTCTGGTTTGATTTACAGAGCTTCCTGCTGGCACAGTTCTGTCAGTGACATTACCTTCAGTTATTCCTGCACAATACTTGAATGCAATAGAGCCTAATCCAAGGGTAAGAAGAAAAAAAAAAAACACAACTTTTTCAGAACATCAAAGCTTGTCACTGCCATGTTAAAATGTAATATCCAGCTTTAACTCGCTCTAGATCATTACAATCCAACAAGTAACACAGGGAGAAAGCCAAAAAGACAAATATTTGGAGAGGAATAATGGCTTATTACAGAAGTGGAAAGAGTTTCACTGCCTGATCCTTTGTCCTTTATAAAAATATATCTACAGATCCTGACATTTTACATTTGTATTGAGAGTCATCTGAACACTGAGGTCCTGGCTATAATGCATAAATACAGATACAAGTACTATGGGAAAGTGAAGACCTCCTACGTAGGTCTTTAGTTTTCTGCTTTTTTTACTATATTTCTATGAAAATTACCCAGTAATATCTCTTTTCAAGATTTTTAATAGGGCAGAGGGTATAGAAATGGTGCAACAAATAGATGTTCATGACTAATTCTTTTTCCCAGCCCCATGTCTAAAACATTTAACAGGGAACCGTCAAATGTGAAACCATAGGAGGAACAAATGGCAGAAGAAAATACAGTCTCTGGGAAGAAACATCCTGAAGTCAAGGAAATAGTAGGCCAACATTTTAACCTCTGTTTAGCAAAATATCTTCATTAATGGAAATGAATGATGGCTATTTCTTTCACCCAGTAGTCACATCCAATGTGAGTCTCAAGAGCAGGTGTTTCTCCCTCTGTCTCAGCAGAGGAAAGAAGTCCTTTTCCTGCTCCTGGATAGATAATGTAAAGTTCTGCAATGGAAAATAAGGTAAGTGGTTGAGAAAATTTAAACAAATATGTGATAAAGAAAAGATGCTTATTTTTTCTTCTGGTGATAGCACCACCCTCTGCAAGCCATTCCTTAGCTGCTGAGTGAGCGCTGGATCAGCAGTCTGAAACTAGGAGAGAAGNGTTGTATAGAAGGGCTAGTCCTCCCAGTTCTCTTTCCACAGACAATTCCAGCCAAACTCATGTTCACAGTGACCATTTACTAAGAGAGCACAGTGAATGAAAGTGGTTTTTTGGGGGTTACCTCAAAGGCATGTTAGCTTGTCCCTTCTCCAGCTTTCAGTTCCTTCCACTGAAATTAGTGCTGTAATAAAATCAGAGCTTTCACTCCTCATCTTTAGTAATAGGGCATGAGTCTCAGGTGGTTTCATACGCTGTTGAGTTTCTTTTACATATCTTTCTAAAAAAAAAAAAGCACTTGATATCTGATTTTTTAAAAAATCATTTATTTACTTGTGCCTCAGGAGAGCCAACCTTATTTGTAATTCCTGCTGGTCCACTCAGGCATGCTGGCAAACGGGTAGTCCGAATGCACAGAGCAAAGGTCAGTGAAACATCTGCTTTCTTGGTCTTGCTATTACCAGGATGCTCTTTTCCAGCTTCTGTTGTTCCGGAAACCTTTCAAGCATATAATGGGTAAAGTTCCCTCATATCTGAACCTTCAGCTCCAGCTGACACCTCAGTAATTTGTTTCCCATAGCAACTCATTCGGGATTCTTGACCTTGATGGAATGGCTAATGTGGCCATGTGGCCAACTCNTGCAGAAGTATGTGCACTTTAGCTCTAAGGACAGCAGCTGAGTTTATTTTCAAGGTCTTTCACAGAGCATTTCCAGAAATACCCGCCCTTGCTCCATGACACTAAGTAGCGAAGGCTTAAAAGAAAACCCACAGGCAACAACTTCTGCAGCAGGCAGAGGCTGCATCTCTCCATTTAGAAGTCTCCTTGTTCTCATTAATGTAGCTTCAATTCAGGCTGCCTGAGAAGGGGAAAGGCACTCACAACTGCAGCTGCACAAAAAAATCCCTACTACCCCTTCTTTGAAATTAGGGGTCAGAGTAGATGTTTGCAAGAGACCTATCAGACAGTGTATAAATTCTGGTTTGATTTACAGAGCTTCCTGCTGGCACAGTTCTGTCAGTGACATTACCTTCAGTTATTCCTGCACAATACTTGAATGCAATAGAGCCTAATCCAAGGGTAAGAAGAAAAAAAAAAAACACAACTTTTTCAGAACATCAAAGCTTGTCACTGCCATGTTAAAATGTAATATCCAGCTTTAACTCGCTCTAGATCATTACAATCCAACAAGTAACACAGGGAGAAAGCCAAAAAGACAAATATTTGGAGAGGAATAATGGCTTATTACAGAAGTGGAAAGAGTTTCACTGCCTGATCCTTTGTCCTTTATAAAAATATATCTACAGATCCTGACGTTTTACATTTGTATTGAGAGTCATCTGAACACTGAGGTCCTGGCTATAATGCATAAATACAGATACAAGTACTATGGGAAAGTGAAGACCTCCTACGTAGGTCTTTAGTTTTCTGCTTTTTTTACTATATTTCTATGAAAATTACCCAGTAATATCTCTTTTCAAGATTTTTAATAGGGCAGAGGGTATAGAAATGGTGCAACAAATAGATGTTCATGACTAATTCTTTTTCCCAGCCCCATGTCTAAAACATTTAACAGGGAACCGTCAAATGTGAAACCATAGGAGGAACAAATGGCAGAAGAAAATACAGTCTCTGGGAAGAAACATCCTGAAGTCAAGGAAATAGTAGGCCAACATTTTAACCACTGTTTAGCAAAATGTCTTCATTAATGGAAATGAATGATGGCTATTTCTTTCACCCAGTAGTCACATCCAATGTGAGTCTCAAGAGCAGTGTCTCAGCAGAGGAAAGAAGTCCTTTTCCTGCTCCTGGATAGACAATGTAAAGTTCTGCAATGGAAAATAAGGTAAGTGGTTGAGAAAATTTAAACAAATATGTGATAAAGAAAAGATGCTTATTTTTTCTTCTGGTGATAGCACCACCCTCTGCAAGCCATTCCTTAGCTGCTGAGTGAGCGCTGGATCAGCAGTCTCAAACTAGGAGAGAAGGATTTATCCTAAACTTTCCTGAATAAGTCTGTGGGTAATTAGGCATAAATCCTTTCTTTCGTGAAAGTTAATGCTCGGTGGAAAGTGAAAACAATCCAGGTTCTGCAGATCTGCAGGTAAAGCATCATGGGGTCAAGAGTAGCAGGGTGCCTTGACAAAGAGGAATACCAGTGTTGTATAGAAGGGCTAGTCCTCCCAGTTCTCTTTCCACAGACAATTCCAACCAAGCTCATGTTCACAGTGACCATTTACTAAGAGAGCACAGTGAA
>VXAY01005895.1:0-15196 GCA_013399855.1 Oxyruncus cristatus | reverse complement strand
TTCCCTGCTTAGTTCCTTTTTTTAGTTAGAACAAGTAAACCTATGATAATCATCCACCACTCCTTTACTATTCACAAAATCAGGCCCAGCGGGGCACCTTCCCTAGCTGGCTCCCTCACCAGCTATGTCAGGAAGTTATCTTGCACACACTCCAGGAACCTTCTAGACTGTTTCTTCTCTNATCTTGCACACACTCCAGGAACCTTCTAGACTGTTTCTTCTCTTCTATGTTGTATTTTCAGCAGACATCTCATAAGTTGAAATCTCCCATGAGAACAAGGGCTAGTGATCGCAGGACTTCTCCCAGCTGTTTATAGAATATTTCATCTGCATCTTCATCCTGGTTGGGTGGTCTACAACAGATTCCCACCATATATGCCTTGTTGGCCTTCCCCCTGATTCTTGAGTAAACACTCAACCCTGTAGACACCGTCATTAGGCTCCAGACAATTGAGACGCTCCCTAACACACAGGGATACCCCACTGCCTTCTCCTTCCTTGCCTATCACTTCTGAAGAGTTTATATCCATTCATTGCAGCATTCCAGTCATGTGAGTTATCTCACCATGTTTCTGTGATGACAACTATGTCATAGTTTTCCTGCTGCACAATGGCTTCCAGCTCCTCCTGTCATCACATGGACTGGTGTATGCTCGGGTTCCTCATGTGGTCACAAACCTTATCTTCTCCCATGATGGGAGGGACTTCTTTCTACCAGTCCCTACTTTTAGATTCAGGGTCTTGAAAGATGTGTGAAGAGAGATTGCCAGTGTCAGGGTGATTGAAGTCCACCACAAGGATCAGAACCTGCGAGTGTGATGCTTCCTGTAGCTGAAGTAAGACTGCTTCATCAACAGGCTCCCCTTGATCGGGTGGCCTGTAGTAAACACCAACCACGAGGTTGTTTTTGTTGGCTTTTCCCTTATTTTTACCCATAAGCTCTCAACCCATTCAGCACTGGTTTTCAAAGACAGCTTTCTCCAGTCAATCCATTTTTTTACATAGAGGGCAACCCTTCCATGTCTTCTTCCTTGCCTGTGCTTTCTGAACAGTTAATAGCCATTGATTGCAGTGCTTCAGTTGTTTGATTTGTCCCACTAAGTTTCAGTGATGGTGATTAAATCATAGCTTTCCAGGTGCACAGTGTCTTCCATCTTTTCCTGTTTGTTACCTATGCTGCATGCATTGCTATAGAGGCACTTTTGTGGGTCTATCAACCTTGTTAACTTTTTAGAGGAACGTAACTTAATTCCTTTGTGGCATTTCACTGGTGTCTCCCTGTTCATTCCTAATATTTATAATTTCTTTTAATATTATATATTATATTATATATATATGTAATTATAATTACTTTCCAATATTTAACACAACATACAAAACATGCAATGAATGTTTTTTAAAAGAATCTATCCTTCCTGGAAAACAATTGAAAAATCATTTACTACCAAAAGCAGCCATAAAAAAATACCATGCTTGAGCAATGATGGATGCTATAAAATCAGTTTTGAAAAGAATGCTCTATTCCTGATAATGGTCAGCTGGCCATAATACTAGAATCAATTGATGAGTCTTTCATGTTGGAAATAGAAAATGAAGTATAATAGATTGGAACAATAAACAAGCCTTAAGATGTTTGACAGTGTTATGTTGGTTTAATAGATATCAAAACTAATAAGGTTTTAGCAGCCACTGATAATACATAAATGTTCAATTATCCAAAAATGAAAAGACAAAGCATATACATTTCACTTTTTTTAACAACTAGAACTTTTATATATAAAACTTAAACAAAAGCCTACTGAGGTCAGCAGAAAGGCTGTCTTGACATTATTGGACTCAGGCTAAGGGCCATAGTGCATTCACAGCTGTCAGTTAGACTAGAACTAGTATATAAAGAAAGCAATTTTTATCTTAAAATTAATAAAAATTTAGAATTTGCAGTTAAAAAGGCATATTCCATAGGGAAATATATTCTTAAAAATTCTAGAGGTTTTCCTAAATGCAGTGAAATATTCACTCTCATTTTCTTTAAATACAATGCTAACATCAACTCCAGTACACCTTTCTACTCAACAGAATTAAGGAAAGATGACACACACACACTAAATTTACATCCTTCAAAATCATTCCCAAAAGTTTCACGCGAGGCACAAAAATCTCACCACATAAAACAAAACAAAAGACAGTCTTACGAGATGTTATCTGTGTTTAACTTACTAGGAATAGGTCTAAGGACGTCAGGAATGAGAATCTCCACCAAAGCCTGGTACATCACATGGTCACAGTTACCCATCCATTTCAGAATAGACTCATTTTTGCACAGAGTAATTAGTTTTCCTTTTGGAAGTCGACTTTCTATTTCACTCAGATTGCTGGTGTGAATAAATGTAACAAATGGAAATGCATTTACATACAGATAAGTACAACGGATTTTGAAATAGATTATTTAATGAAAACTTTAGAGATGTCTCTGTTACATCCAATTGAAACTCTAACTTGGTCATATGAAACTGGCCTCCAAAGTTTTGCTTTAGACCATAAATTACGCAGAGGTATGATAAAATGGTCCTTGCAATTTAAACAGACCAGACAATATATTGTGAGGAGATACTTTGAATTTAGTCATCCAAAGGAAAAAATGGAAGATGTATACAATAATTTCAAGGCTGCAGTTTGACATATACCAACAGCCTATATATCAAATATCAGACAAAAAAATTTAACCTGAAAAACTACTGATACCAGAAAAGGTTTTTAGCCTATATGTAAAACTAAGTCTTTCTTTGATTTGACTCCTGCTGTTATATCACGATGGTGAGCAGCAAGCAAAGAGACATTTACTGACCTCAGTTCAATAATAGATGTGTCGTCAACTGGAGCAGAGGGAGAATAGCGCCAGAAAGTTTGCCACAATTTTTCTATCAGGCTAAACTGAAGATTCACAATAACATCCACAATTGCCTGAAAAAATATAAAACCAGTGCAGATAGTCTTCTATGTGATTCCCCTCCAATTCTTCACAGGAGTATAGCTGCCCCAGTCATTTTGCAGAAAAAATATTAAGATGCATGTTTATAAATAAATGTATAATATACTTTTTAATAACTTTTTAGCAAAAATTTTTCCAACTGTCCAGACTAGTGTGGACAGAGACTCAGATCAGTCCAAGAGGAAATACATGGAAGCCTCCATAAAAGAACCTAAGTACATATACCAGGTGAATTCACCTAAACAGAACTTTTAATACTATTGCAAACACAAAGGAAACCTGCTATTTCATTAATTTTGTTACTTCATTACATGCTTTAAAGCCCCATAAACAATAATTTAAAAACACATTATTCAATATAAAATGTGGCTTTAAGTTCTTAAACAAACTGCTTCTTTAAAACTTGAAGAAAAATTGTATTTGTTTTTAACATAAACATTAGAAATAATAATTTAATCTAATTTCAACTCCTATAAAAAAGTAAAATTCTGTATATATATTATCTAAAGTTTGTTTTATCTAAAATTCTCAAAACCTACACATGATTACATTCCAGTATTGGTATTCTATTACATATTAATTTCTTTCCCTGTTAAGAGAGAAATTCCAGAAGTCTTTTTGCAAATGTCCTTTCTGAATAAGCAAAATATTTGAGGAGTGCAAAAGATACAAGTAGGCTGGCCGTAATCTGGTTTGTGTCAGTCATCCTGGTGAACTGATTCTCACTAGAAGACATGAATTTTCAAAGAATGATTTCTGTGAAATGCCACTTTTCTTACCTCACAGTGTTCTCGATAAAGACTTTGCAGTGATTTTATGTCCTCAAGGGTAGTACCATCTGGCAGAGAAGATATTTCAAGTTCCCCAAACTCTGGAAGTACTCGAGATGCATCTGTTTCCATGACAACATAACAGAATAAAGCTATCACAAAGTATGCCAATTATAGTTTTATTAGAAAACATTTAAGGATGATGTAAAGAAATAAAGTCTAGAAGGTCATAATGTCCAAAGAGGAATGTCTTTTATAGTTAATATATTTTAAAGTTTAAAATTGTGAACAAAACAGCTAGCTATTTTTAAAGTAAAAGGAGATGTTAAATTATTCTTGACAGCAGATAAAAATGATCACACATACATCTTATATCTGTATAGAAAAAAGATAAGACTCATTTTCAGAATATGACAGGATGAAGCAGAACATTCATGTCAGTACATAAGAGATTAATATAATTTAATAGTTTTTATTTTGATCAACTGAATAGTTTTGGAATTGACATGCATGTTAGGGTTTAGTAGACTCAGCAGCATATATTTATTTGAAAATAAACACTTTCAACTGTAGCCAACATGTGCTTTTAGTATTTCTCGTAAGTGTTTCCCACAGATATACTGGTATGGGGGGGAAAATCCACTGTCAACCAGGGGGACAGTGGAACAAAAATTCAAAAACCTGCTAACTATAGCCTAAGGTTCATAATGATTTTGGTAACAGCAAGTTTAGGCCAAATCCCAATATGTGAATTCAAAACAAAGTGTACAATTACTGCAATAACACATTTAATAAGCATTTTTACATTAGCAAATATAAAAGCCAGGATGCCATTGGCCTTCTTGGCCACCTGAGAACACTGCTGGCTCATGTTCAGCACTCCCAGGTCCTTTTCTGATGGGCAGCTTTCCAATCACTCTTCTCCAAGCCTGTAGCGCTGCAGGTGATTGTTGTGACCCAAGTGCAGGACCCGGCACTTGGCCTTGTTGAACCTCATCCCATTGGCCTCAGCTCATTGATCCAAGCTGTCCATATTCCTCTAGAGCCTTCCCACCCTCCAGCAGATCAACACTCCAGTCCAACTTGGTGTCATCTGCAAACTTCTAGAGGTGCACTTGATCCCCTCATCCAGATCATCAATAAAGACATTAAACAGGACTGGCTCCAAGACTGAGCCCTGGGGAACACCACTTGTGACCACCTGCCAACTGGATTTACTTCCATTCACGACCACTCTCTGGGCTTGGACATCCAGCCAATTTTTTACCCAGTGAACAGTGTACCCATCCAAGCCATGAGCATTCAGTTTCTCCAAGAGAATGCTGTGGGACACAGCGTCAAAGGTTTTACTGAGGCTTGGGTAAACAATATCCACAGCCTTTCCTTCATCCACTAGGCAGGTCACCTTGTCATAGAAGGACATCAGGTTATAGAATCATAGAACGGTGTGAGTTGGAAGGGACGTTAAAGACCATCTGCATCAGTTGTGTGACTTGTCCCACCATGTCTCTGTGATGGCAATTATGTCATTGTTTTCCTACTGCACCATGACTTCCAGCTTCTGTTTGTTGCTTATGTTGCATGCATTGATGTAATACACTTCAGTTGTGTTATCGATCCACTGCCTTTTCAAGGGGAGTAGCTCTAATTTCTGCTTGACCATTATCAGATGCTTCCATGGTTTCTAGCACATCAATAACCCATGCATCCTTGCTACTGAATGTATCTCCATCACCTACCTCTACTGAACAGACTGAAGGACCTCTCTAGCACACCACCCCTCAAACAATGGCATACCATCCCCAGGTTTATCTCCAGTGTTCCTGATTTTATTCCCTTCAAATCTAGTTTAAAGGTCTCTCAGTGAGCCTTGCTAACTCCTGTACAAGGATCCTTTTCCCCCTTTGAGACAGGTGTACCCCAGTTGTTGCCAGCAGGTTTGGTGCCATGTAAAACAACCCATGATCAAAAAACCCAAAATTCTTCTGGTGACACCAGGCTCGGAGCCAGGTATTCATCTGTATGATTTTCCTTTTTCTACACCCATTATTCCCTGCAACTGGAAGAATAGAGTACAACACTGTTCATGCTCCAGATCCTTCAACCAGTCATCCCAAAGCCCTGAGGTCCCTCTTGATTGTCCTCAGACTTCTTCTTTGGACTTTATTGTTGCCTACCTGAAAAAACAGTAATGGATAATAATCAGAGGGCTATACCAGGCTACAGAGTTTCTTGGTAATGTCCCTTACCTGGGTCCCAGGGAGGCAGCACACTTTCCTATGGGTTGGGTCTGGTCAGCATATCAGGTCCTCTGTTCCTCTCAAAAGGGAGTCACCAATGACAACTACTCTTTTTTTTCTTGACTGAGGCAGTTGTGATGCAGGGGGTAGACTTACTCACCCTAGACAACTCCTCCAACCTGTATGGACCTTTGTCCATATTGTAGCGTGTCCATATTATATTTGTGTTCAAGAGGCATCTCTATGTGGCATTTGGGGATATGGTTTAGGGGTAATTATGGTGGTGCTGAGTTGATGGCTGAACTAGATGATCTTGATGTTCTCTTCCAACCTTGACAATTCTGTGCCTGTTCTTCAAGTTCTAGAGCCTCATATTTATTGTAGAAGGGCACCTGGGAAGCTGAGGTAAGCCAGGAGGGGATTCACCTGCTGCCTCAAGTAGACACCTGTTTCCATTGCTCCCCCATCTCTTAGGTCCCCTCCTTCTACCTGGTGGTGAGAGAGTAGAGGATTCTTTGTTTCTTGTGATGTGGCTGGCTGGTGTATTTGCCTAAGGGATGGTAAAGAGTGGCTCCACCAGTCAACCTCCTCCTGAGACTCCCTGATACTTCTTAACCTTTCTACCTCCTCTCTTGAGCCTCTTCTTCTACCTCCTCTTATTCTACCTCCTTCTACCTCCTCCTCCTCTTCTACCTCCTCTCATCCACTTCATCACACCTCACAAAGCTGTTGTCTCTACTGCCATCCAATACCAGTGCCAGGCTCTGGCACTCCCTGTAGCCCAAGACCTAGATGGCTGCGTGTTTTCATGGCAGCTTTGTCTGTGTCACCACATCCTTTCTGGCAAGTGCAGAGGACATAGTTCCCCACTGAGCAGATATGATAGCTCAGCTCCTTCTGAGAGGGTAATGACCACCAACTGAGCTGACTTCTTGAGCTGGTGGGTAACTGCATCCTCCCTTTTTGAACTGCCGGGCAACGCCACGCCCTGTTTACCTACTCTGCTCCCTGTGCTCCCTAATAGATGCTTTTGTAGGGGTGGGGAAGGGACGTGTCACTCCTGATCCCACCCACACTGAGTCAGCGCTGCCTCTTAGTCAGAGCTTCAGCACTTCCTGCTGGGGGAAGGGGGGCTGAGGCATCTCTCAGTGCTAATTTCAAGGTCTTGCTGCTTCAGGAACTCTCCTCACAGTCGCTCTGCATGATCCTTGATTCCAGAGCACGTCTGCCAGAGCAGTTTGCCTCAGAGTCTTCATCGCAATTGCATTGCAATATATTTTAAATCTACCATGAAAGTAGATTTTGCACATTTTTTCCTTTTATATTTGCATGATGCATATTAAATATTGCAGAAGTCTTGCAATACAGAACATATAGCTCCTATGAGTATCTTTTTGTTCTATTAACAATGAGATGACAATATAACACATCTTTTCATACCTAAAAACTGTTGATGATGTTGACTTTGGGCAATTACAGTTTGTTCAACAGATGTGCCTGTCTGTTGACCACTTCCTGTGAAGCCATCTGCAACTCCATCCACTTTCTGCACAGGCTTGTACCTACAAAATTATCAAATACAAAATTATTCTTCATGTTCATTTTTTTTGTAAGTGCAATATCACACTCTGTTATGCCTGATTTCCCAGTCTCAATATACAGTTTTGCTAGTTTACACAAAAGAAAAAAGTAACATCAGAATAACTGTAGCAAGGAAACACAGAACATTGGCAATGCATTATAAAATTCATAAAGCAGATATCGCAGCACAGCTACCAATTTCTTGTGGAATTTAGTTTTAAAACTATACCACTAACATTTAAAGTTCATTTACACTATTTCCTTGTCCAAAGGACTTGTCTTCTCAGGAATCAAGTGGCTCAAAAATAAGGTTTAATCATCTAAAGAAGGGCCATGCACCTGTTTGAAGGCAAAGGAATTTAAATAATTTTAAAATGTAACAAACTTATGAGTTCAGAAGGTCTGAGAAGACTACTTAGACTTGAACTAAGTAGCTGAAGCAGGGGAGGTTCAGACTTGATATTAGGAAGCATTTCTTTACTGAGGGGGTGGTCAAACACTGGAACAGGCTTCCTACAGAGGTGGTTGATGCCCCAAGCCTGTCAGTGTTTGAGACATTTGAAGAATGCCCTTAATAATATGCTTTAACTTTTGGTCAGCCCTGAAGTGGTCAGGCAGTTGGACTAGATGATCGTTGTAGGTCTCTTACAACTGAAATAGTTCTATTCTATTCTATTCTATTCTATTCTATTCTATTCTATTCTATTCTATTCTATTCTAAACTCTTCATCAGTCAAGTCACAAAAGCTTTTATAAAGGATAAAAGTGACAAAGATACAAATAGGAGTCCTGGTTTGGATGGTCAGATGTTAAAACTATCACACTGACAGGCTGAAGACTACCTGCAGTCTTCAACACAACTGAAAATTCTGCTACAGCTCTTAGTGGTAAGAACTTGGAACCTTTGTCCTTCTGAAATAGCTTTTTTGCCAGAAGAAAACTAGAGAAACCTCGGTGCAGAAAGCAATGCATGTGAACTGCTGCTCAGGTCTGAAATTGCAGATGGTAAGGCTTTATATTAACTTTAGAAACATGAACAAATTCCACTCTGAAAATGCTCCTCTTAAGAAGCAGTTGAGTCAGATGTGAGCATGTTCTCATTTTGATCTTATTAAACAGATAATAGGAATGCCCTATGTAACTATTTAGATTTTAGATTCACCAAAGGGAATTCATGTTTGACCAAATTGATAAACTACTACAATGAAATGGCTGGCCTGGTAGATGAGGGGAGAAGCTGATAAAATAAAAAAATTTTTTAGACTTGTTTTTATTTCTCATTATCCAACTCTGATTGGCAATAAATTGAACTAATTTCCCCAAGTCGCATCTGTTTTGCCTGATGGTAATTGCCTTGTCCTTATCTTGACCCACAAGCATTTTGTCGTATTTTTCTCCCTTCTCCTACTGAGTATCTTGGTGGGCAATGCAATGCAGCTTAATGCATGCTTTTGTTTGTTTTTCTTACATGTAGCTCTTTTATCCTCTCCTCCAACCCCCAAGCATTAACTTCTGAGGTCTAGTACATACATGAGAATCTTGATTTGCATTAAAATAAACAAGCAACTATATGGGTCAAACTTTCCCCCATACACATTTCACAAGAAAATCTGACTAAACTATATCCTAAACCCTGCAAAATAAGGATATCAACAGAAATAAAAAGCAAAAGTAAAGATTTCTGCATGCTAGAGAACAGCAAAATTGTATTAAACGTGTTAGAATAAGAAATACTGGTGTTTAATATATATATTTAAACTTTTGTTTAAAATTACTATTATGTTAACCATATTCCAATGTGATAAAAATATTAGGAAAACATCTGGTCTTGCTTTTAAAATGTCTAGTTTTCCATGAAAAAAATTTAAGTCAAAAACTTCAAAGTTGGCAGATTTGCACAAAACATCGTGTAGGTAATAGCTGGTTCATGAGTTTCCAATTTTTTCAATGAAAATTTTTAATTTTTCTATTTTCTTTTCTGAAAATTATATTAGAATATCTGATTTTGCACAGAAAAGAGAGTACTAAGTTTTTCACCTTGTAAATATCACACAGTCAATCTAGCTCCCTGCTCTCTGCATTTCATCTATTTAGAATGTCTGAGATTTGGAAATTTATTTTACTGAAATCTTTGCACACCTGAACTGATTTAGGGGATGAATGAACAAAGATCTTTGAAACTACTTTATATATACTGTTGGGATGGAATAAATAAAGCAGATCCACACTATTTTCATTAGTATCCAGTGAAAGGACAAAAGGCAATGGGCACAAATTTAAACGCAGGAAATTCTGCTTAAACATAAGAAAATACTTTTTTTACTTTAGGGGTGGTTGAACACTGAAACAGCTTGCCCAGGAAGTTTGTGGAGTCTCCATCTTTAGAGAAATTCAAAACCCAACTGTACATGGTCTTGGGCAACCTGCTCTAGCTGATACTGCTTTGAGCTGGGAGGGTTGGACTAGACAATAGCCAGAGGTGCATTCCAACCAAATGACATTTTCTGTTTTTCAGTTTGTGCCCATTGCTCATTGTCTTGTCACTGGGCACTGCTGAGAAGAGTCTGGCTTGTTCTTTTACTCCCTCCCATCAGGTATTTATACACATTGATAAGATCCCTGTGTTGTAGGAGTACTGATCTCTAGCTCAACCACAGCCATGACTGTGACTGGTATGGATCCCATTGACCTGGACCCTAACTGATGGATTTGCTTTCTTACTTGACCTTGGACCTGTCTTGCCCCTAGGGACCTACCCAATGATCATTGGGCTGTGTCTGACCCTGGCTGTCCTCACCAGACCTGAGTCTGATTTGTGGACTGACTTCCTGTCTTGACCTTGGATCTGTGTCATCACCACAAATTTGTCTAATGATCTGGACTCTTGGTTGAATCTGACTACCATCTCCAGATCTGTCCTGCTCACTTGTATACTGCAGGACTAGGCCCAGGCTGGTGAGGTCCTTGCTGTGTGTATCGTGGTAGTCAACTCCCAACTCCCCATTCCTTAGGGAAAAGCCAGCCCTCACTGCTCCCTGACAGGAATAGTGTTGAAAGCCTTGCTAAAGTCAATATAGACATAATCCATTGCTCTCCCCTCATCCACAGAGCCATTCACCTCATTCTAGAAGACTATTGGTTTGTTCAAGCATGATTTCCTCTTTGCAAATACATGCTGACAACTCCCAATTATCTTCTTGTCCTTAATATGTGGGCTTTGGCTTTCCTAACACCATCCCTGCACACTCAGCCTATATATAGAGAGAATGTCTATAGACAGACTCTATATTTCTCCTGGATTCCCTGACCTTGCTTCCACCTCTTGTATACTTTCTTTATATGTTTGAGCTTTGTCAGGAGCTCCTTGTTCATTCATGCAGGCCTCCTTCCACCTTTGCTTGACTTCCTGCATGTTGGGATGGAGCATTCTTTAGCTTCAGGAAGGTGATCCTCGAAAAATAAACCAGCCTTTCTGGACCCCTTTGCCCCATAGTACTGTCTCCCATGGGATTATTCCAAGAAGAGCCCAGAAGAGGCCCAAGTCTTCTCTCCTCAAGTCCAGGGTTTTGATACATCAGTTCTTGCCAGGAGGAGGAAATCAACACAAAGCTGAACCTAATCACAAGTTCTTCTATCATTTTTTATATGTGCTGATTAATGAAAATGAACAACAGAATTTGAAATTCAAAGCTCCTATTACTTTTTTTTCCATCTTGTGAAAAAATAACCTAAGACTACCAAGAAGTGCCTGTTCAGAAGAATTGAGTGATATTTTACTTTTATTCTCAATTTTTAAAATTTTTGAGATTTTAGGTATGTCTACTGATATCAGACTCCAGTGATGTCAACTGCTGAACTGACAAACATTTATTTTTCCCAAGAGAAGTTAAACAAGTTTCATTAGAGGTTCAACTTTGTCACATAAATGAGGACAGGTAAGGTTTCAAGAACTAGAAATACGAAAATGTAGTTTTATATAACACTGTACCTCTGTTTCTGCTGCATGGGTTGCTGTCTCATAGCCATATATTGCATGTCCTCTTGTAGCTGATTAAGGGGAGAATCTGGTTTGACACGAATTCCATAATAATGGTATTTGGAGTTCCCCCTTCATGAAAGAACAAAAATAACATTGGGGGTTTTTTGTATATACATCATACTTCACAATTTGCCTTGACTGGAAAACAGTACATAAAAGTTAGGTTTGTCATTCCTCTCACTCTAGTATAAAACTGATATAACTCCACCAGCTTCTGGAAATCAGTTCACTTAAACTATATTTTCCAGCACTTTACTATTGGACTTCATTTAAATAGAATAAGGTAAGAAAAAACAAATACACAACTTATGCAGTCATAGTGAATAAAACAATTCCATAAATGGGGAATGCTTGTGAGTGAGGGTTTGTGAATGTTTCACTAATCAACTTCAGTCCTGGTCAGCTGGAAAGAAAGAACAGAATTGGTCTATCTGCATTCATGTTTATGAGAGTGTCTATATGGGTGCTAGTAAAGGCATTACCCTGTGTTAGCTTCTGTGGTTAGCTGTGTTAGTGTCACGTGTGTTTGTCTGCACCTCTGGAACACATGTTCAGTCTCACTACTAGTTGGACCTGAAAATGGAAACAGCAGTAGCTGCATCCATTGGACTGAGATGGAAGATATCTGGGTCATAAGAGTACACAGAATCTGGCTATAGCAGACCAGGATTCCCCTGGGTCCTGAAGTCTGCTGGATTTGGCAATTCCCTTAACAGTAAGGTTTTAAATATTTTTATTTGCTTATTTTCTTGCTTGTTTTTAACATATGAGCTTCATGTTCACGATTATAATTGATATTTTCTGTTATACTTTAAGATTTTATTAACGCAAACCTGGTTCCCAGTCTTCTGGTCCTTAATCCCATGAAGATTGACCGTATGAGTTTTCCAAAGGAGGCAGCATTGACTGGATCCAATTTGTGTTCCTGACAATGCCGTAAGTAATGGTTGTAAAGGGTACTTCTTGGAAGGCTCACTCCTTCTGCAGTTTCATAGTTGTCTAAAAGCCATTGGAGCTATGTCAAATATAAAAGAGTGAACATATGTAAATTTAGTATTACTCTACTAAAAAACCCCATTTAATTGTACAACATAGACCTCTGATATTTTTTTAGACCACTCTTAAAGCCTGTTTAATACAGGGACTTTGTCCTTCAAGTAAATATCTCTTTAAATCTCTTTCAATGCTAGATATGCTATGATGCCTTAGTTTGTTTTTTTTTAGGATTACAAAGAAATAAAGAAACTCATGACACTTGTGAGCTCAGATAGCTCCACTTCTAAAAATATTTCAGATTCAGTACCATACATTAACATTTTATGAAGTTATTTGTGCTTTGGGAAAAAATTGTTGGAACTCCAAGGTAATAAAATAATCAGTGCAATTTATATTAATTGCATGAAAAAAACTTAATAGAACTAAGTTAATACATTTTTAATTTCTCTTCACCCGCAATTAAAAAATACAAATAAAAAATCCCAGTACTCCATTTAACTGAATAGGGTTTATTGTCTTCCAAATACAAGGAAGAAACTATCAAATATAAGGTAACAAGCAATCTAGATGACATGAAAAATAACTTGTACATCTATAAAGTATTATGGCCCCAATCCCTTTCTGTTGTAGCCTGTTTGCCTTTGACTTCAAAGCATAACAGAATTAGTATTCTTTTTTTTTCCCTGTGTAATTTATTGTAGAATTTTGGTAGGCAATTTTGGAAGCATGTGGGCAAACAGTTTCTAATACATCACTGTACATTTGTATAGAACAAATAGTAACATACACACAAAACCCGAGTAAAATGGTCATTTTAATGACATTTACCAGTATAAGAGAATAAAATGGAAATTTTTTAATAATGGTCATTTATCAGCAGTCCTGACTAACCCTAGAGCTCCCAGTTGACTAGAATTTAGCAAACCTATAAGAAGGGCCAGAAGGACGATCCAGGGAACTACAGGCCTGTCAGTCTGACCTCAGTGCCAGGGAAGGTTATGGAGCAGATCATCTTGAGCACCACCACATGGTATGTACAGGACACCCAGGGAATCAAGCGCAGCCAGCATGGGTTTATGAAAGACAGGTCCTGCTTGACTAACTTGGTCTCCTTCTATGACAAGATGACCCACTTAGTGGATGAGAGACCTGGACTCTAGTAAGGCCTTTGACAGTGTTTCCCAATGCATTCTCCTGGAGAAACTGGCTACTCATGGCTTGGACAGGTGTACTCTTTGCTGGGTAAAAACCTGGCTGGATGGCTGGGCTGAAAGAGTGATGGTGAATGAAGTCATATCCAGTTGGTGGCCGGTCACAAGTGATGTTCCCCAGGGCTCAGTATTGGGGCCAGTTCTGGATGAGGGGATCGAGTGCACCCTCAGTAAGTTTGCAGATGACACCAAGTTGCGTGGGAGTGTTGATCTGCTTGAGAGTAGGAAATCTCTACAGAGCTTGTATGAGGTTCAATGAGGCCAAGTGACAGGTCCTGCACCTGGGTCACAACAACCCCATGCAATGCTACAGGCCTGGGGATGAGTGGCTGGAAAACTGCGGGTTAGAAAAGGATCGGGGGGCGCTGGTCGACAGCTGACTGAACATGAACAAGCAATGTGCCCAGGTGGGCAAGAAGGCCAATGGCATCCTGGCTTATGTCAAAAAGTGTGGTCAACAGGACTAGGGAAGTGATTGTCCCTCTGTACTCAGCACTGGTGAAGCCACACCTCAAATACTGTGTTCAGTTTTGGGCCCCTCATTACAAGAAAGACATTGAGGTGCTGGAGCGTGTCCAAAGAAGAGCAAGGAAGCTGGTGAAGGGTCTGGAGCACAAGTCTTATGAGAAGCAGCTGAAGGAGCCTGGAGAAAAGGAGGTTCAGGGGGGACCTTATCTCTCTCTACAACTACCTGAAAGGAGCTTGTAGCAAGGTGGGTGTTAGTCTCTTCTCATAAGTAACAAGCAGTAGGACAAGAGTAAATCGAAATATAGGAACATTTTCTTCACTGAAAGGGTGATCAAGCATTGGCACAGGCTGCCCAGGGAAGTGGCTGAGTCATCAACCCAGGAGGTATTGTAAAGACATGAGATGTGGCACTTCGGGATGCGGTTTAATGGTAGACTTGCCAGTGTTAGGCTAGTGGTTGGACTCGATGATCTTAGAGGTCTTTTTCAACCTAAATGATTCTATGATTCTACATTTATGTGGTTTCAGATTTTTAGGGATGCTATCATTTTGCTTAGCTTACACCCTCCTTTCCCCATGGTTTAATATCCTGAGAATTTCCCTTTAATTTCCACTTGAATAATTCCCAAATTTTGTTTTCTTCTTGTATTTACTAATTACTTAAGAAAGAAATTATACCAAAAAGAATTAGCATGAACATCCAAATTTTCCAGGTTCACAATTCATACTAAAAGTGTGGGCTCAGTTTGAGCATCCAATAAATCCCCAAACCATGGATTTGGTTTTGGCATTTGGAACAAAATTTTATTCCAGTATGCTGAAGCCTCACACAGTTGTATAATCCATTTAAATTTATTCCACCAAAGCAATTAATATGACCATCATCATGGCTAAGCTTCGCA
>VXAY01005894.1:611407-754794 GCA_013399855.1 Oxyruncus cristatus | reverse complement strand
CCTGTGCAGGGCTGAGAGTTGTACTCGATGATTTTTTTGGATCCCTTCCAACTCAGCACATTCTGTGACTTTGTGTCTTTTCCCTACCAGGTATCACCTCACTGGAGTGCACCTGTACAAACAGGGACAGTGTCCCGGGGTGGCTGCACAGAATGTGATCCCCCTCATTTCCCCCAGAATCCATGTTGGGAGCATGGTGTGGTTCACACAACTGTGATTACAGCCTTACATTTCCAGTGGCTCAGTTAAACAGCCTGATTAGTAAGATACTATTCCATTTTATAATTAGATTAATGAGAGCATTCATTCATTTAGTTGTTATCTCACTTAATAATGACCTCACTGATTATTCTATCTCCTTTAACTCAGTGAGTGATTTTGATTAAAATAAATATAGCTCACAGCACCTGGAAGTTCATTCTTCTCTTTAGAAGGAATCTGATGGAAAGGGATTCTCTTTTAAGAATTTCTTGAGAGTGATTAAATATTTTGGTCCTCCTGAGGCTGAATTTTCATGTTTTTAAAGATGACATTCTCGAAATATTTGATGATAAAATATTTATTAAGCCCTGTATTTATATTTTCAATACATCTGTTTCTGCTTTGACTGTTTGAACATAGTTTCAGCAGAAATATATATTTGCATGCTGAGCTGATTTAAAAAAACACCCCCAAGTGCTTCTACACACACACACATTTGCACACACACAGACAGCACACACTGAACCTCATCCTTCATTTCATCCTGTACCTCACATAATGATTTCCGATTTAGGCAGAAACTCTGTCATCAGTCATTTAGGCAATTGAGTTTATCAGATCCCTGCTGCTTGTGATGTTATTTTGTATATTAATCTATTTTCTAAAAGCAGCAAGAATTAGGCAGCACACTGTAGAATTAGCGAAACACTGTAATGGGGAGAGGCAAACAGGCAAATAGTGTTTGTGGGGCTGTAGAAAAGGCAAACCATGGCTTGATTACCAGGGTGTAACAATTAGTGTCAAGGACAAAATCTGGGCTGGTTTGGACACCTTCAGTCCTGCCAGCAGCAGAGGGAGGGTGGATGTGGCACTGACAGCTCTTGGTCTGGGAGGAGCTCCTGGTTTATGGAATCACAGACCTATTTGGGTTGGAAGGGACCTTAAGGCTCTGCACCCTTCAGAGTCCACTCTGCTCTTCCCCTTTGGCATCCTTAGACCTCACCTTACATTCAACTATTCCTGATAAAGCAAGAGCAGCTCTATATAGTGTCATATTCATGCCCAGTGAGCACCCCAAGAGTAACACCTCTTGGAGAAGCTCATGACAGACCCCACTACGAGCCAGCTGAGCTCTGGAGGAGCCAAATCAGGAATGGGCAGAGGAACACACATGTTGTACTTTGAATTAACCAGTTCAGTTCAATAGTCCAGCACTCTGGATACCTTGGGTTTGTTACCTCAGTTTGCTCTTGGGTGTGTCTGCACAGTGTGGGGACATCAGAGGGGCTGATGATTCTGCAGACACTCTAAAATGGTTCATGGTGCCTGCTCAGGAGGGAGCCAGCTCAGCTGAGGTATCATTATGTCATATTTACCATACATGAACTGAAAGCAAATATTCCCCCATCAGCCTCCCAGTTTTCTGCAGCAAAAGCTCATCAGGCAGGGATGAATCCCACCACAGGCTGCACCTCTAGTTTGGGGGGTTCTAATGGTTTAAATGGGGCAGAATTTGGTCTGTCCCATGCTGTCTGGAGCAGGCAGATAGAGGGGGACACAGAGATTTCCACATGGAGACAGTTGGTTTAGCTCATGTTCCTTATTTTACAGGTTTCAATGTGTTCCTTCTCCTTTCTTGCCCTGGTAAAGCCTCTAAAGGTTGCACGTCAGAAAAGCACATAGGAGAATGTCAATCTTGCCCAGAATGTGTAGATGGAGATAGTGTTTTCTGACCTGTCTGGGAGGGAAAGACAGGGACAAGTCTCATCCTGCATGTGCAGGTACGTAAGAAAAAGCCTTTTACCTTTATAACAAGTCTGAGCTGCAGCCTGAATTCTGGAAAAAAAAAATGACTGATAGGGACCCAGCAACCTTTGGTATTTTAGTTCTCATTTTACAGTATCCATAGGCAATTAACATTCTGCAACCTCCTTTAGAAGCTCTTGTGCTCCTTTAGAAATACTCGTGTTCCTTTTGGGGAGCTGACAGGCTCTGCCTCGCTTCAGTTCCCTGTTCAGAATTGCTGTTACCCAGTCAGGGGAAAATACTGAACAAAAATCTCCCTGTTTCTGAGGCACAGTCGAGATCTGTGGGGGGATTTTTGTGGTCACATTCCTGAAAAGCACAATGGAAAGCAGGGATATTTACTGTAGGGTGACATTCCCACAACAGCTCCCTGGCTGTTCGAAGGGGCAAAGGGAAATAAATCTGTTTGTGGAGGTTTTTTGGTAGTGCTTTGGTTTTTTATCTTCTGATGCCTCTATTTCAATTTTATATTAAGAAGTCAAGTTCTGTGTAACCACAAACACCTCTGAGGCATTTGGAAACAGGTGAAACAGCCTTGAGAATGGAAATGGAGTGGTCCCGAAAAGAAAGCAATGTTGAAAATGTTTTTCTGTGTGTATAAATAAACTAAACTGTGCACTAAACCTTGAGATGAAGCAAGAGAAAACATCACATGTTGGTAAAAAGAGAAAAAAAAAAAGCACTTCTTTCCTCCCCCACCAAACTTGTCTCTCTGTAACTAAATATTTCTTCTTGGTGTGGATCAAAGTGGTCAATACCTTTCTTTCTGGCTTTGAAAATTTCATAGCTCTGTGGGTATCAGATTGGACAGTATTCCACAAAGTTCTCGTGAAGAGGGTGTGGGGAAAACACCTGTGAATTCCAGAGTCAGTAAGTGGAGGAAAAAGTCCTACAAGAAAATAAAAACTGTAAGTGAACATCAAGCATTTCAGGTTGGGTTTGGTTGGTTGCAAATGAAAATCACATGGAGGAACAGCAGAAAATTCTCTGTGGATAATTTATTGTCTTTTTTGTTAATCTACATGGTCCTTCAAGATAAAAGGGGGAGAAACATTCATCCATTCATGCAAAAGGGAGACAAACTGGGCTGGAGAGGAGCTTGGGACGGGTTGGGTGGAGAGGGGATCAGCGTGGCATTCAGGGCCAGGATGCTCCTCACATTACAAACTACAAGATCAACGACCCCAGTATCTCCCTTTTTAGTTTTTCTTAATTTTCCCAACAAACCCACAGACCTGAGAACCTGTGACCACACACCTGGGGTGAAGACTTGAGGGCTGTATTTCGAACCTCAGTCAAACCAGGCTGGAGCTGTTTCAGTCAGAACCGTTTCAGGATCAGCAGTCTGAAATACTGGGGAAAAAACCAACAAACTAATGATTTCTCCTAAAGGAATACACAAAAAATGAATGACAAATAGAAGACAGGTTTCACATCTGGTGCAAGGAGCTGAAGGCTAAAATCCCCTCAAATGATCAGTAAGACATTGCATTCTGCTCTTTCTCAGTTACAGAGTCATGGAATGGTTTGGGTTGGAAGGGACCTTAAAGCTCATCCTGTTCCACCCCCTGCCCTGGGCAGGGACACCTTCCACTAGCCCAGCTTGCTNAGTTACAGAGTCATGGAATGGTTTGGGTTGGAAGGGACCTTAAAGCTCATCCTGTTCCACCCCCTGCCATGGGCAGGGACACCTTCCACTAGCCCAGCTTGCTCCAACCTGGCCTTGGAGACTTCCCGGCATCCAGGGGCAGCCACAGCGTCTCTGGGCAACCTGTGCCAGGGCCTCCCCACACTCACAGCCAAGAATTCCTTCCCCATATCCCATCTATCCCTGCTCTCTGGCAGTGGGGAGCCATTCCCCCTTGTCCTGTCCCTCCATCCCTTGTCCCCAGTCCCTCTCCAGCTCTCCTGGAGCCCCTTTAGGCCCTGGCAGGGGCTCTCAGGTCTCCCTGGAGCCTTCTCTTCTCCAGCTGAACAATCCCAGCTCTCCCAGTCTGTTTCCAGAGCAGAGGGGCTCCAGCCCCTGGAGCATCTGACAATCTGATCACTGTAATTCCTGAGCTGTCTGGTTGTGCCCCTCAGGGTGCTGTGCTGGGCACTCACTGTCCCATGGTGCTGTGTTGGTGTGGTGGGTGTTGAGGACCACGTGGCTACAGGATGCTGTCAGTGTGTAGCCACCCTGCCTTGTCCCCTTGGATCACTGGGACCTGAGAGTGCCCAGTGTCCCTCTGCCCACCAACACCAGCCCATTGCTTCCACAGTGACCATGACTGGTCCTTGGGCAGCTTTTGAGAGTGAAAGGTGAGGAGATGGTCAAGATAATGTCCCTAAGCTGTGTGTGAGCTCCAGTGGAGCCATTTCCACTTTGGGATCAACACCACAGAACCCTGGGCTGGACCAGATGGGTCTCCTCTGGTACTGAAGGCCGTGACCTCCTTTGGTGAAGTCTAACAGTCTCCTGCTCTCCAAGGATCAGAGATCCTCACTCCCAGGGAAGGAGGACATGTGGAGTCCAAGCACAGTGTCATGCAAGGAAACACTCTGGGAAAAGCTGGGCTGGGTTTGGTGTGGGTTGTTTAGCTTCAGGTTTAGGATTTGGTAGTTGTGGTAGGTGTTTGCCTCACACCAGGAGAAGAGTCCTCTTCAACACCCCTCTGCTCCACTGGTTTCTCAGAATTTCCATTTCTGAGTGATCACATCTGTGTTTCTGGAGTGCCACCTTTTCCTCAAGCTCTGCTCACCCATCCTATTCCCTCAGAGATACTGGGTTTGACAACCAGCAGAAAACTCCTGTCTACCCTGATTTCCACTTAATTAGGTCCTCATTACAGTGCCTTTGTCCAGAGAGCACCTCAGTGCTGTGCACATCAGGCTTCTCTCCTGAGTCAAAGTTAATGGGGTTTTTAACCTTCAGGTAAATGTTTATATATGTAAGGATAAAAGTTGGGGAGGGAAATTACTTTTGAAGCAACCTGGAGGGCACAGAATGAGAAGAGAAGTGTATTAAGGGGCTTTAAACAACAGGCTTTCCAGGAAGTCAAAGTCTGGAGCTCTGAGACCATCACTTGGCAGCCGGACTAAATGTGCTGGGGTACCCAGAAGGGAAGACATGGAGAGGGAGAAGATTTCATGTGGCAAATTAAAAGGTCTCAAAGCAAATTCAGACCCTGCTGATCCTGACTCTCACCTAGAAGTTTCTACCCACTGGCAAAGGTATTTCTGATACAATTAAATCAAAGGCTTTTGTCCTTGGTGGCTGTTCTGCTTCTCTGGTTTATTCTGACTTGTTAGAATTGGGAAGTGGCCCCAACAGCTCCAAAACCCAAAGCCCTTCTGCACCTGTGGCGGCACCTTTTCCCTTCTACCTCTGAGCCACAGGAGGGCATTTTGGCAGCCCAGGGCAAATAGTGCAAGCAGGATCCAGGGATGCAGATGGATTGGATGGGTTGGAAGCATTTCAAAATGAATTCGAAACAGCTCAATTCTAGTGCATTTTAAATGGGTACCAAAGCTTTGAGAGCTCAGATACAGAGGGAAATTCAAGAAAGGAGAAGCGGGAATGTGAAGTATGTGTGATGTCAGGCACAGTGGTATTTCATGGGCAGGACATTTGATGAGGCAGTTGGAGAGGAGGGTGTTTACCCTGGGAAGAAGGAGCAGGGTGGGAGGCAGTGAGGGACCCCTCACAGCTACAGAGGCAGAGTGAGGGACCCCTCAGAGCTGCTGGGGGAGGTGGCAGCATTGCTGTTTCCAGGCTGAGCTCACAGGGTGTGCACACATGGACTGCACCAACTGGAACCCCCCATGCTGGGAGGTGACCCACTCCCAGCACAGTTACCAGTTCAGTTTGTTGGGCTACTCAGTGCCTGAGAAGAGGCTCATTCCAGCAGTTTCCCATTCCACTGGCACTGATAAACCTGATACAGATGCCCAGGAAGCTAAAAACTTGTATTTCACCAATTTATCAGGGATAGGAAAGCCTTTAACCCCTGTGTCCCTCAGAACAGAATGAGGACTCCAGATTTGTCTTCCTGTATCTCAGTGCTCGTGCTCAGAGGAGACACAGAGGGCAGCTCAATGTAAATAGAAGATGAAAAACTCCAGCTCAGCATTGGCATCTCTCTTTAGGAATAAGGAGAAAACGTCAGGTTTCTGAAACAGTCAGACCTGAATAATGAATGTGAGTAAAGAATGGTCATCAAAAATGCTTCAAATCCTGCAGCTGAAACACTCAGTGTCCTTGTCCTGTGAAGGATATTCAGCTTGGTGTCTTTTTGCACTGCAAGAAATGCAACTTTTTCTGGAAATGTGTAAATTCTTCAAAAATCTCCGTGCTTCTGACGAATTGTGGCTCAATGTCTCCCAGGAACACAAGGAACCACGAGGATGCGTTTTCACAGGGGAGCTTCAGATCCAACAACTCTGCTCTTGATCCTTGCACCATCCCTGCCTTTCTTCATAGTCCTGTTGCTGCTGAGCAGACCTTAGACAGCTGATCTCCCAGGATTTTCTGCTGGTGGGGATCATTTGGAACAAAACACTTGAGCCTTAACACACAAAACCTTTAGCCAATTAAGGTTGGAAAAGACCTTTAAGCTCATCAAGTCCATTACCAGCACCACCAGTGTGTTCACCACTAAACCAGGTCCTCAAGTGCCACACCCACACCTTTTTTAACACCTCAAGGGACCGTGACTGCACCACTGCCCTGGCAGCCTGTGCCAGTGCTTTGAAACATTTGATGTGAAGAAGTTTTTCCTAACATCTGGTCTAAAACTCCCCTAGTAACTCTAAACTTGAAGCCATTCACTCTCCTCCTGCTGAGACATGCAAATATGTGTGTTTGTGATTCTGACCACGCACAGAGAAGGGAGCACAGAACTCATGCCACAGGGCTGTGACAAACAACTGGGTGCTTTCCAGTTACAGCCACAAGGTCACTGGTGTCCCCAGGGACCTGCCTGGCCTATCCTCTCTCCCAGGGCCAGGTGAGCTCAGTCTGTGTGACACTCGGGAGGAGTTTGTCCTTCTGTAAGACAAAGACACTCAACACAAGCAGTTTTTGTGCTTGGTGATCCTTGGGAAGGCTTTACCAGCAGCTAATTCAGATCATCCCTGGAGCAAATCTAACCCCCATTTCTCATCCTGGTGGCCCCAGAGATGAGAAAGACCCCTTTGAAGATGCTCTCAACATCTCCTTCTCTACTGTAGCTTAAACAACCCACAGCTTTCTCAACTTCTACTCAGTTTCATCACTCTCTCTATTCCAACTCTTCCATGTTTTCCTTGAAGTGCAGAGCCCAAGCCTGGATCCAGCTCTGGCTGGGGCCTTTCCAGTGCTGGGAAGAACCTCAGGGCTGTGGTTCACATCTATGTGTGAAACACCAGTGACAGGACCCGAGAGAACATCCTCAAGTTGTGTCAGGGCAGGGTCAGGTTGGATCTCAGGAAAAGCTTCTTCCCCCAGAGGGTGGTTGGCACTGAACAGGCTCCCCAGGACAGTGGGCACAGCCCCAAGGCTGCCAGGAGGGTTTGGATGATCCTCTGGGGATGATCCTCTGGGGGTGATCTTCTGGGGATCACACAGGATGTGACCCTTGGGGATGGGCCTGTGCAGGGCTGAGGGTTGGACTCGATGATCCCTGTGGGTCCCTTCCAACTCAGCCCATTCTGTGATTCTGTGATAGACTCTTGTGTGCAGGTTGGTCTTTTTGCAGCAGCAGGGTATATGTGCTCGTGTTCCTCCATCTCTTCCTAAATCCTGCTCTCCAGGCAGCCTTTCCACCCAGAGCTCCTGATGCCAAAGCACTCCTGACTGTTACCCTTTCTTTGCTGAGTTATTTTTTTCTTAAACTGCTTCTCAATTTCACCAAGAAATTTTGAAATTTTACCCTGTCTTTTGACATGTTAACAGATTCTTTGGACTTGGGGCCTTCCGTGGCTTTAAAATGCACGTTCCTACTCCATCATCCAGTTCCTGGGGCAGAGCCTGTGGAGTCCCTGGCAGTGCATCCCTCTGTACCACTGCTGACAGTTCCACCTGTGCTCCCACCTGCTCTGGGCTCACCCAAGCTTCTCACTTGCTTCCTCAAATGGGGACACCAGAAAGACATGTCCTTAAAATACAGGCATACAACTCCTTTTTGGTCCACACAGCTCCTTTCCCAGCTTTAGAATGAGATTAAATAAACAACATACAATTTGCTCTTGTTGAATACAAATGTGTGTCTTCTTCTCTTTCAAGTCCTTGCAAATATTCAAGGCTCAGGACTTTCCTTTTAGGCCTGGTTTAATTGTGGTCTCTGTCTGGCTGTTTTTGAATATTTTAGTGAATGCTGAAGAGGCATTAAACACTTAGTCACCTCCGTGTCACCTGGTGAAAGCTCTTCCTCTACTCAGAAAGAGGATCAAGCCTTTCCTTGATCTTTCATGTGACAAATGTACAAAGAAAATGTCTTTCTGTTCCATAGCACTGATAGCTCATGTGTCCTCCAGCAGCCTCCCACTGTCTCTAATGGAGTTATTCCTAATTCCAGCCCAACCTCCAGAGCCACTGTTTCTTATATATATATATCTATATCTATATATATCTATATCTATCTATCTATTTATATATATGTTCGGACTTCTCTCCATGCAGTGGCTGTTATTTCAGGAAAACCTTTAAAATTCCTCCCTTGGTATAACATTTAGAGTCCAACTCCTCACTTTTTGTCAATGCCATTAATCAGTGGTGACTCCAATAGGAAATAAACCCCGACATCACCAGTGTAAGTCTCATTTACCAGCATTTCAGACTTTGGTCCCTCAGGTCTGATACCAGTTGAAACAACGCACACCAGGAAGAGATGAGCCAAGAGGAGGGGATGGATCCATAAGGACATTGAGGAAATTCTACCAGTCTCTAAATGTGATGTAATGTCCCAGAAACATAAATGCCTATTGCAATGTTTACTCCTCTAAGATTCGCTGCTGATCTTTATAATGTTTGGGGAAGATTCTAGTCCTTTTTCAGTCTTCTGTTCCCAGAGGCCCGGTGACACTCATCATCATTTAAAATTACACATCTCCTTCAGGATTCCCACACATCTGCTTTAGTTGGCCAAAACTCCTGTCTCAGACGTTGGGGATAAGGAAGTTTGCCTCAAGATACATAAGCCCTCCTTTGCATGATGTTTGATTAGTACAGTGTAACCTGCAGCCTTTTCAATAAGGATAAATATGAAAGGAAAGAGCCTGGTCAGTGCCAACCAGCCTCAGGGGGAAGAACCTTTCCCTGAGATCCAACCTGACCCTGCCCTGACACAGCTCCAGCCATTCCCTGGGTCCTGTCCCTGGTCCCCCCAGAGCAGAGCTCAGTCCCTGCCCCTCCTCTGCCCCTGCCCAGCGAGTTGGAACTGCAATGAGCTCTGCCCTCAGTCTCCTCTGCTCCAGCTGAACACACCAAGTGCCCTCAGTGTCCTCACACACCTTCAAATCAAGGCCCTTCCCCATCCTCGTTGCCTCTTTTGGACACTCTCGAATGGCTTCAGATCTTCCTTAAATTGTGTGCCCCCAAACTGCCCCAGTGTTGAGGTGAGGGTGTCCCAGGGCAGAGCAGAGCGGGACAAGCCCCTCACACTCTTGGCACTTTTCTGGAAGGAAATGCTGTAACAGAACTGAAATCAGCCCCTTTGCAGGAGCAGGGCCGGTCCCTTCATGCTGAACCCACTAAATACAGGGAGGGTTTTGAGCAAATCACTTTCACTCAAATCAGCAGTAAACACTTGAGGTTTTGGAAAGAGTCTCACCCCCTGAGGGCAGCATTAGCCAACACAGTTGTGAGCAAAGGACTTGACATCCATTCACTTTCTGCTGCTGAACAATCAAGTACCAGAATCTTTTATACTTTTAAATGGTATTCACCCAGCAAATGGCAAAGGTACCACAGCTACTATTATATCCTACTGCTAATGAGGAGGCAGAGCTGCTTCCCGATTTCTGGGGGGGCAGATCCGACAGTTCGTACGCAGTTTTCTGGGAAGAAATTTGCTTGGCTGAAAACTAGGGACTGTAAGCCTGGCCATTGTGACGGGGCACTTTTTCCACCCCACAGGAAAAAGCCTTTTTTAGCTCAGGATAAGTGTTTGAGGTTGTGCTGAGGCTGCTGTTTAATTCAATCACTGGTTACACTGTCCAAATTAACTTCCAGGATCAAACTGTAAATATTGAAAATAACCATAATTCTGCTTCCCTGAGCAGTCCGTGGCTAACAAAGGACCCAACCTTCAGCTCGTGAAGATGAGAGGATCTCATCTGAAGTCAGCTGAGATGTGCTGATTTTATACCAAGGGACTTCAGCAGCTCATTAATTTTGCAAATCAAGCATTTGGACATTGGGAAATGCCTTTAGGAAATGTAACCAGGTTTCTGGTGCACCTTAATTGCCTATGTTCATTATGTTGATTGGTGAACAGAGGTGCCACTAGAGTAAAGGCTGCAGCTTACATAGTTAAACAAATGAGTTCTTCTGAAGTCTCTTTTATATGGAAAATTGATCAGGATAATTATACCACCGTTATAATTTTACCAGTACAGCTCCCACTCACGTCCCTTCCTACAGATGCCTTTTAGTGTCCTTACTTTTCTTGGAATGCAGTGTGAGATGAAACAGAAAACCGTGCTGCAAACAAGAGTGAGGAGTTGTGCTTGTAGGAGGATAATTGCCCTGGTAGAGTTAAGGTGCTGATTTCCCTCTGCAAGCAGACTAATTCCATGTGCTTACATCCACGTGCATCCTTGGATTCCTTGGGAATTGCAGCAGCAGTGCTGAGATTTCTTCTGACTTCGTGCTGCTGAAAACAGGCGTCCTTAGGATGGAGAACCCTCCAAGAGCTCCCAGCCACTGCTGGGTGTTACTGGGGGGCTACTTTGGAGAACACCTTGGATTCCAGGTACCAGATTGTGCTTTTCTAATGGAATGACTGCTTGGAAAGTGCCCCAGCTGCATTTGGAGGTCAACAGCCTTCTGAAAAATAGATTAATTATGTTTGTCTGAGCAAAAGTGGGATCTGCACTGAAGCTTCACCTGAGAATGTATTGCAGGTAAAGGTGGTACACCCAGAACATCAGGGCTGGAGCTTTTCTGCAGGGGAGAGCGCTGGCAGCTTAACACGGTTGGAAAGGGCCACATCCTGCCACTATCGACCCAAACAATGCCCAAATATAGGATAAACCGATGGAAGTAAAAGTGTGTCACCCACATCCACCCACAGCTGCTCTGTGGAACTGGGTGTGAAAAGAAGCAGTTGAAAATCTCAGCAAGGTCAGCCTGCAATTTAAGGCTTTCTGAGCATCACAAAGTTCTGTTCCAAGGACTAAACCAAAATCAAATTTGGCTCATATGATCCCAGAATCCCATCATCTAACAGCAGAACATGTTTTTTCATTAAAAAGTCAAATTTGAGAATTCCTCTAATCTGTGTAAAATGAGAATCTCATCATTTCACTCCTCAGTGGGGTGCAGGTCTCCAGAGAACAAGAGTCTGAGATAACTGTGAAGTGCCACAATCCCTGAGGTTGGAGGAGATCTTCTTGTCCTGCTCGAGCAGGTCCCTCAGGACTGAGTTCTGGTGGGTTTTGAGTGTCTCCAAGAATGGAGACTCCACATCCTGCCTGGGCTAACTGCTCTGGTGTTGGACCAGCACAGGAGGAGGGTGCCAGCCTGGCTCTCCTTGATCCTTGCAAAGGCCAAAGCCATTGAGCTGTTGCAAAATAATCTCAGGCTTTTTTCTTGCTGACCACTGAGTGTCTTGCCCAGCACGCCTTGGCCTGTCCACACTAAGGCACGTCCTAGACACAGGAGATACTTGTTTATCTCTCCTGTTGGTCCAGGGTCTCCCAGGCATCTCCTGGCAGAGTTGGGAAAGCTCTGGAAATGTTCTGGATAAGCCATGGAGAGTTTAGCCCAGGTTTGGGGCTGAAGTAACCCCAGTTAGGGCTGGAGGCTGAGAGGGAGTGCCAGGACTTGGGGTGTGTCAGCCCGTAAAGCACAGAAGGTCCAGGTCTCTCCAAGAGAAGGTGACTTAGAGCAGAGCATTAGGGAATGTCAGGGCAGCCCTGTAGGTTGGATTTAAACAGCTGAAGATGTATTTAGGCACCAAAACCCATTTGAGATGTAAGTGTTGACCACGGCTGAACTAATCATAACAACCCTGAAATGGGAGATTCTCTGCCCAGCTGAGGCTTTGCACAAACTGCAGTAAATATTTCAGATGGAATTGTAATGTGAGAGTCATATTTTTACAGTCTTTTCTCTCCCAGCTAAAATGGAAAATCTGATATTCTGTGGCATTAAAACATCTTGAGTCCCAGCAGGGACATCCTACGAGGGCTGTGCCAGGCAGGAACCCTGGGGCTCTTGGGCCAGGGGGCCAGAAAATCAGGGCAACCTCCCCACTGCCACTTTCAGATTTTGGTGCTTCTCTTCAGAGCCTCACTTCCCTTTTAATGTAATGGTTGGAGGAATTTCCTGCTTTTTAAAACTTTTCAGAGGAAAATAACGTGGAGTCATTCGTGTCAGGGGTAATAAATTCACAAAGACCTTACCCTCCATGCTGATCCATAGCAACAATTTTTCAAACCCAGTCTGAAGCAGACCCTGGCTGAGGGAGCTGCAGCCCAAGTGAATTAAAGTAGCAAAGTTATCGAAAAGTGAAAACTGAGTCTCATAATGGGAAGTGTCAGCACATTTAGGCGTCACTGCCTGCAGTTATTGTTGTTTTCCACCTCAAACCTGTTCCCCTGGATTACATTTATTGCTGGGCCACTCGCTTTTCTTTGTTTAGTGAATTTTCTTGAGCTGTCTGCCAAGAGGGGAACACTTACCAGGACTATATGATTTTTTTTTTTCCAATGAAATGTATTTCTAAAACACACTGCTGCAACTTGCTGTCTGATACACCAAGCATTTAAAGAGTGGATTGAATTCTTTTAAAGGCAATTTCCTTATTGCACTGCAACCTGTTTCCCACCACACCTTTAATATTTCTTTCTTTCTGGTTTGCTCTAAAGCCTGACCTCTTCTGAGCAGGACTCCCAACCTCCAACTGCTCCACTATTTCCCTCTGTCTTGTACATTCATTTGATATTCACTTGTGCATGGGAACATCCTCAGGGGTCTCCTGATTTCACATAAGCTTTTTGGGAGCTGTGGTAGTCATTGCCATAACTGCTTAGTCTCTGGAATAAGTGGTTGGGCCAAGTCCTATCTCAGTTCCCAAAACCTTCTAGTGGAAGGTGGCAGGGGTTGGAATGAGATAATATTTAAGGTCCCTGCCAACCCAAACCACTCTGGGATTCTGGGACTCAGTAGCACTTTGCAAGCTTGAGCAGGCACTTACAACCATGGCCTTCCACAGCCAGGTTACCTCTTGGGGCACACTGAGCTGTGAAATCCCCCCTCTCAGCCTGAGGGAGGGACCAACCCTCCTGCTCCCAGCTGGGCAAACACCATCTCTCAGGGCCATCGCTCCAGAGGTGGCCATGGCCCTCCTTTAGCCCCCCCACACATCTGCCACCCCTCTCCTTTGGGTTAGGAACACACCAACCAGGCATCCCACAGGGGAAACTGGGATACTATTTGGCTTTTTCTTTGAGCAGCTGTTGAGTTCTGTGCTTTAGGCACTTAAATCCCAGCTTTCATTGCACTGGTGTACTTGGGGTGACTTCTACAGGCTCTTAATTCAGCCTGTGATGGTGTCAGGAAACTGCAGAGAAATAGAAACCTCAGCACAGCTCCCAGCAAGACAGAACTCTCATTTTCCTGGCATAACTATCGCAGAGTGGAAAAAAGCCCTGCCATCATTTCATTGAAGAAACCTGATCAAGCAACATCCTGAACTACTCACAGATGCTGCAAGAGAAAAAAAAAAAAAAAAAAGGAGACCAAAACTGTGGAATGAATCATTTGCCCAATTCTGCTGGCAATGTGACACCAGATTACTTGGAAATCCTGGGAAGTTTCCAGACAGGAAAAACTAATTCATTTTCTTTGACATTCCAGCCTGGATTTGAACTGACAGCACTTCACAGGAAAGCGAAGCATTCAACCATCCTTCCAGCCACAGCTGCTGCACCCGGGTTTGCAACTTGCTCTTTATTTTGCAGAGTTCAGTTGTCTGTGGGATGTTGACAAATTTGCCCTGTGCTGAAGGGGCACCTTGAGGAGCGCAGAGACCAGGGCGATGGATCTGCTCCGTGTACCTCTGTCATAAGAAGGGTTTAGGAAGAGCTCAAAGGGTTGAATTGTGGTGCCCCATGAAGTGATCAAACCTTCTGCTGTCAGTGCTGGCCTGGGACCACAGCTCAGGGGGATGGAGGTTCGGAGTAATGGGATGTGGCTGCAGGACATTTATTGTTTGTTCTCTGTCATTGCCCTTGAGAGCTGATGGAATGTTTGGGATTTTTTCCTGATGTTACTGTTTCAGTAAACAAAGAGGGTTGCTCTAACTGAATTTAGGTGAGTAACGGGCTCCCCAGTGCAGTGGTGACAGCACCTGACAAAGCCCAAGGAGCGTTTGGATGATCCTCTCAGGATGATACTCCCATCCTTGGGGATGGGCATGTGCAGGGCCAGGAGTTGGACTCCATGGTCCTTGTGGGTCCCTTCCAAACCAGCGTATTCCGGGCTTCTGTGTGAACATTTCCTGGGCTGTGTCTGGCAGTGCAACCTCAGCTCACGGTTTGGGTCTGGATCACGCCTGAGCACTGACCACATTCCTGTTGGATTAGCCAGACCCTGTGACAAGGCATTCACCTGCCTCTCTGCCAGCCCTGGGACAGGCAGCACCAGGACAGGAATCCTGCTGAGGTGAAGTTCCTTGCAAAGAGCCTCAGAGAAATCTGAACTATGCATGTGTTCTGTGAACTCTCCGTGTGTTCTGTGAACTCTCCATGTGTTCTGTGACAACTCAGTGCTTCATGTGGATTAAACGTTTTGGTATAAAGGTGGATGATTTGCCATCTCTGGGATAATGTTGGAATGAACTAACCTTCTGCCATCCAAGATTGTTATTGCTCATCTGGGATGGGTCTTAGAACAACCTGATGGCACAGAAGCTTCTTTGTGGCAGGAGTCAGGATATGAAGGGAAAGGCATGAGATGAAGAGAGAGCAGGAGAGCAAGTGTGCAGATAATACGATCACAGAACTGTTGAGGGTGGAAGGATCTCTCTGGACCAGCTCATGCAGCTCCCCCATAAAGGGGGGGTCAGCTGGGGCAGAGTCCTGAGATCTCCTGGGCTCAAAGAACAGCAACAGTTGGACAGAAGATGCTCCAAAAGCCCTTCTGGTGCCTCCACTTCACCTGAAAGCATGACCCTTCCAGAGCTCATGCAGCTCAGAGGCACCAGAGGTAATTCCAACTCCCTTTTATCTTATTCCTGCAATCGTACCCAAGGTGATCATCTAGACAAGGGATTTTATAGATAGAAATAGCAAAATCTGTGCTGATGATTCCTCATTGCAGCAGCCCTAAGAGGAATCTTACGAACCAAGGGCTAAGGACTGAACAAAAGCAGACCACCAGGGTGGCAGCAAGGAAAAGGTAAGGACTGATAATTCACAAGAGAGATGGATTGGACCAGGGTCCACCCAAAAAACTACCCTGAAGTTCACAGCCCATCAAGTGCAATGCAGAGGTACAGTCTTTATACTACTGACACATATCCATGGTAGAAACACTGCATTTGAGCAAGTTCTGACTCTTCCTTGTTATTGGCATTAATCTCTGTACATTTTCTGTGTACTTCAAACAAACACCAGGGAATTTGCTCCCAGGAACACTAAATGCCTTATTGCTCCTTCCCCTTGTTCAACCAGGGAAGGTTGAAAACAGGCTGGATTCAGTTTTTGGATTCGTTAAGTTTGGAAGTGGCAGTTTCAGGCTCTCCCCACAGCAGGGCAGGACTGAAGTAGGAAACTGGCTTGAATTAAGAGGTGAGGCCCAGAGCTGGTCATGGGTCAGGGCAGGAATTTCCCTTTTCTGACTTGCTAAGCCTTGGAGACAGACGGTTGTCACAGCTGTGTTATTTTATGGTAGGCATTCTCCTCACCCCACAGGCAGCAGGGAGCCATCCTCAGTGTCCCCAAAGGATGAAATACCACTCACCAATTGTGTCTTTTTCTTGGCACCACATCCATGGTTCTGCTTGCAGGCTGCACCGAACCCGCAGGAGCTCCCTCTCCCAGCTGGCCAAAATTTCCAGTTCATTTGATGTTTCAATATTTTGTTCATTTCTGGATTGGAACCATTCCAGGTTGCTCAGGTTTCTCCTGTGAACTGGCAACATCACGTACTTTTTGTTTGTAACACCAGCAGAATGATCCTGAGACAGAACCAAACAAGGTTTGCCTGATGGGGAACCCCCTGTCACACAGGACAGCTGGATCAGAGGACACTGGTTGCTTGTTCCAGGTGAATGAAGCTCCCAAAGTACCATCTCCAAGGTAACACACCTTGTCCGTGCCCCAGCACAGCTCAAACTCTGTTATCAATGGGTTTGTCGCATCCTGAGCTGACCCTGCCATGAAAGGCACCATCTTACGTGGTTTTGGTCAAGTTGACTCAATTTTACAGACTCTCAGATGAGTTTCAGCCTCCCTCATGATAATCTGAACATCTGTTGCTCATGTCAAAGACACAGAGCAAGGTTAGAATTGAGGATGATGTCCACACGAAAGTGCAAAGCTCTTTAGTCTCATCTGCTGGAGCCTCTGGCTGCACAGATGATCTCAGACACTGGCAGATGCCCATGTGCCTCCTGCTTGCCCTGAGGTGCTGCTGCCTGAAGGAGGACAGTTTAAATCCCTCTTTAGACAGGAACAGACTCAATTCAATAGACCAGGGCTGGAAAATCTGCAGGTTTGTTGAAGGCTTGTGCGTTTGTTCATCTGCAGAGTGGACATCTTCAGTCTTCAGTCCAACGTGGCACTTGACTGCAGTTTTGCTTGAGCTGTTGTGGCAAACCCACCATCAGCAGCAGGTGGGACATCCTGACTGTGCCAGGGGAAGAAAGGAGTCAGGAATTAAACATCCAGAGCATCTCCTGCCAGTATTGCCCGGTGTCCCTTGTGTAGCCTCTCTCTGGCACCCAGTGGAACCCAGGGCATGTTTTCCAGCTGGGATGTCCCACTGCCTTGTGCTGTCACTGAGGGCAAACCCAAGTTCTGGGCTGCTGCCAAAATCTGAGCAGAGGACTTTGCAGCAGATCATTTAAACAATATTCTGGGAGAGCAGTGCTCCAACCCTCTCATATCTGTGGGAGGCTGATGATGCAGAGCTGCCAAATCGATTCTGCAACTTATTTCACTGTTTGTGGAGTCCCATATTGAGGAAAGAATCTACGTTTGCTGTTGTGGAGTCACATATTGAGGAAAGAATCTACACCATGATACTGCTGCATTCATTAAAGAATTTCATTGCAATTAGTGTTTTCACTCTCTCGCCAAGGGAAAAAAGAAAAAATTCTTTTTCCCCCCACAATTTTTGTTTCTCTTCCTGAGTTTATCAGTTTATTCCAGTATGGACAAGCCTTATCCTGAATGTTCTGTGTTTTGACCTTCACTATAAAAAAGCTTGAAATATATTAATTTTCCCTACAAAAAGCCACAGAACTGGAACAATTCAGCCACACAGCAAAATAAAAGCTGTCGGGTCAGACTGGCATGGTTTGTGTTTTAGCAGTTTATTCCTTTCTGATGTTGGATGTTCAGTTCTGGCCTCCTCCTCTGTCTCCAGCAATCAGTGCTGCAGACAAGCAGCCCAGGCAGGGTGGTGGTGTGGCGATAACATGCTGGAGAGTGTTTCTACCATTGCATGAGGCTGATTTAAGATACATCTTTGCATTCCCTGCAAAGGATTCCTCAGCAATCTGGACATCTAAAAAGGCAGAGGGGCTAATTGCATCCACCCTGCCTGCACACAACCACACACCCCCTCATTTTCCAGCAGATTACCCGGCAGTGGTACTTTAAAAACACTTATTACTTTGGTAGTCATTTACTGTCAATGGGATACTTAAAAATGGGAATGTCTGTATGCAATAAATATTTGTTATGTGCTTGGAAAGAAGGCGGTTGATGCATTTTTGCCACATAAAGTCAATGAAGTATTTACAAGAACATCAGTAACCAAGGAGAAAACATTGTGCTGCATCTGCTGTGCAAGAACATTTTAAGCTCAGCAGTCTCGGGTAGTTTTACCAAAAGCCCTCAGAGAGCTGAGATCTCTGTCTCACAGATGTTCAGTTTTGATTCCTCTGGGAGTTCAAGGCAAAAATCACAAAGTCACAGAATCCCAGCCTGGTTTGGGTTGGGAGGGACCTTAAAGCTCACCTTGTTCCACCCCTTGCCATGGGCAGGGACAACTTCCACAATCCCAGGTTGCTCAGGGATACCTGGGACTGGGACCTTGTGTGCTGAGGGTGTAGGGATGAGACCTGAGGAAACCACAAACCAGCATCAGTCGTGGAAAGTAAAGGAAAAGGCACAATCAGCTCCAGGTGCTGATGGAGCAATAGGGCTGATGGCCATCTACAGGGCCATCCTCTCTCTCCTCGCAGATGTGATTCCAGCTGACATGACGGACGGAGTGCAGTGTGCTCGAGGTCTGCACTGCAGCCTGAGGAGCACTGGGGCCTGTGGAGACAAAGCTGAGTAATTTGGACTAAGCAGATGAAGAATTGGTAGGTGAAGCTCGTCTGGGAAACTTTTGAGTATTTCCTCAAGTTCCCAAGCAGATTTCACAGCTTAGTTTCTGCTTTGGTTCCACTGCTCTCTCTGCAGGTGAGATGACATCTGCCCAGCTGCCCAAATCATCCTCACTGCTCCCACTGCTGCTCAACATCTGCAGAAGAGCACTCAAGGACATCACCATGAGGTAAAAGGATCACTGATGCCAAGCAGTGGCAGAAGGAGACAGTGATATCATGACCATGGCAGCCTGGAGATGGCAGCAGGAGAAGGTTCATGGTCAGAGCTTAAAACTGGTGACAGCCAAAGGTCCAAAAATGAGGTTTCAGTACGAAACATTCACAGTCTTCGATATCTCAAACCGTCTTTGGGTTTTCTTTTTCAACACCATCAGTTCCTCTAATAAAAGATGAGCTGCAGTAGGTGCTAGTAAGGAACAACATCTGAGACAAATGTGTCCCTGTTCATGGGGAGACACCTTGTGCCAAAAGAGCAAGGGATTACTGACGCAGGAGTCGAAGACAGAGCTGGACTCAGTAGCTTGAAGATACAACCAGACTTAACTGAGATGAGAAATAACACTCAGTTTTCTCACTGGAAGGCACAGGAGCTGCAGGAGCAACCCACAGGGGCAAGTGGTGGTTCCCTCATCTCCTGATGTCCACAAGCCAGGGCTGCTCCTTGGAAAATCACCTTTGGCCAGTGACAAGCTGCTGGTGTCCATGCAGATGTATTTGTTCCCAACATCCTGAAGCAGAGCATGGCACCTTCCTGCCACTCCTGTGTGTGGGAACCTGCAAATGGAGCCTCAGCCAATAAGTTCTGATCCAGTTCTGACCCCACACCCCAATATTTCAACAAAAGAGGTTCTACAATTCTTCTAGATCATCTAGTCCAACACAAAACCATCCTGATATCTTATCCTAATGTTGCTGTATTGTTTTTTCCCACAAATCATTCCAAAGCAGCCATGAGAAAAAATTGACTGTTCTACTTTTCCAAACTAGAGAAACCCAGCTCTTTTACCCTGTCTTCGGATGTCTGGTTTCCAATTTCTTATCAATTCCACTGTTCTTTCCTGGATTCTGACAGGATTCTGACAGATGCTGACACTCCTGCTCCAACATCTCATGGTCACAACTATACTCTGAAAGCCACCAGGTGATTTATGAAAGAAATGGTGATGAGAGTCAAACCTGGCTCTTATCTGGTGGAAATCTGTTGGAAATACCACCCATCTAAGAGGAAACCAATCACAGATTGTCTTGAATAAGGTCTTCCCAACCACAAGTGCACTCACTTTTCTTGTTGAGAGCTTTTTATTTGGTTGAAGAAAAAGAATAACTTTCACAGGCATGAAGATTGAAGGATACTGCAAGCAGAAAAGGAGGATCTCTCCAGGCAAGTTTGGCTGCTTTTAAGCCTTGAGTTTAGTCCCTGTCAGGACAATGGGGGGATTTGGGCTGGGAACGAATCACTGAGTGGGAATGTGGTGGGTGGGTGTGTGCTGACACTTGTGTGCTGGTGCAAAGGTGTGGGTTGGGAATATATTTGACTGTTCTGTGTCTCAAAGACCCATCAGTGGTGTCTGGGAAGGTGCATCCAGGGCATAAGCATGAGCCAAATACACATCCCTCACCTCTCCTGTGCAGTGGAGGGGATGCTTGGGCAGCCAGACCTGGAGAATCATGGAATCATAGAATATCGCAAGCTGGAAGGGACCCATAAGGATCATCCATACAATTTGTGGCCCTGCACAGACACCCCAACAATCCCACCCTGTCCCCGAGAGGATCATCCAAACCCTCCTGGAGCTCTGGCAGCCTTGGGGCTGTGCCCACTGCCCTGGTGAGCCTGGTCAGTGCCAACCCCCCTCTGGGGGAAGAACCTTGTCCTGAGATCCAACCTGCCCCTGCCCTGACACAGCTCCAGCCGTTCCCTGGGTCCTGTCCCTGGTCACACAGAGCACAGATTGGAGCTGTGCCTTGTGAAGAAGCTGCAGACCCTGATGGGCTCTGCCCTCAGTCTCCCATTGTCCGGCTGAAAACACCAAGTGACTGCAGTTGCTCCTTGTATGGCCCCTCCAGACCCTTCACCATCCTCGTGGCCCTCCTTTGAATGCTCTCCGATAGCTTTATGTCCTTCTTAATTTGTGGCACCCAAAAATGCCCCCAGCACTCGAGGTGAGGCCACCCCAGCCCCGGGCAGAGCAGGACAATCCCCTCCTTTGAACAGCCAGCACCTACTGCAGCTCATCTTTATCAAAGGAACCGATAACACCAAAAAAGAAAACCCAAAGACCGAAGAACCACTCGAGACATCAAAGCCAGAAGACCTGTGTTATGTGTGGGGTATCTGAGCAGGGTCTGTGCAGAGGAACCACTCCGGGTGATGCAGTGGAGGGAACTGATGCTGGCAGTAAGAGAGGCCCCCTCTGCCCCTCCTCTGGAGCAGAGCTGTGGCACCAGCCCTGGGCACAGCAGTGAGGCACTGGGGAAAGCCTCAAGCTCCCCTGAAAGGCAGAACTGTTGTGTGATCACCGTGTCTGGACACAGGGACTGCCCTTACCAGGTGATCTAACAGGGACAGCAGTGTTTGGGGACATTTTGGCTTAACATTAACACTGCCCTCATTGGTGATGGCCCAAAATATCTCCCCCTGCATGGCAGCAGGGCCATGCTGAGCTGGTGGTGTCCATCAGCCCCTCAGGGAGGATCCTCCAAGAGCTTTCTGGTACTTTTTGTCTAGGGCAGGGAGGAGACCATCAGTGTTCAGAGTGTGACAAGACCCAAGGGTTTCTAATACTCTGTGTTTTCATTACCAGTGGCAGGAATCACCCTCTGGCTGTGCGTGGTCTGGAGCTGAGGTGCAAGCACAACCCATCCCCCCCCTTCTCCTGCTGGAGCTGCTGAGCACCCGCAGCCTGAGTTATCCACACTTATTCAGAAACAGGCTCTCCCCTCCGAAACCAGCACCTCCCAGCTCTCACTTTGCTCTCCTAATTGATGTGCTGCCCTCTCAAAAGGAACTCCTGGACATGGGGCAACCAGAGACCCCATGGTCACACACAGCCCCTGCCAGCTCAGGGGTGCCTGCTCTTCACCTCCCTGGTTACACCTCACAAAATATTCCTGCTCATCGTGGCTCTGAGATTTTCTGGCCATCAAGAAACTCTTGGGTGAATCCGCAGGCATTTGTGTCACACTGGATGAAGGCAACACCTCTGAAGGGGTTAAACTAAATCTTTATTAATAGAAATTAAATGACATTAAATCTTAAGGAACTTGGTTACTCCCTGGGTCTGGTGCTCTGTATTCCTGCTTGCAGTCGAGCAAATAAGAACAATTCAGCTCCTTGAATGCATGGAAATGTGCCAGCAAATGGCATAAGAATATCAGAGTGCATTAAAATCAAAATAAGTAAACATCAGAATGAGTTAAAATCCAAGTGAGTTATTGCTAATGGCTTTCAACCTTCAGTTTAGTTTTTCTTTAAAAATAACTATAAACGCAGAAGCTTTACAGGAAACTAAGTGAATATGAAAGTAATCCCCTGAGATTGGCTTCAAATTTCAGTTCAATCAATCTCTTTTCTCTTTTTGTGCAAAATAAAGAAAAAGGAGTAAGAAACAGTGGATATCCTACGTGTGATTTTTTTCCCCCATGAACATAAAAATACTAAGAGTAGATGCAACTTGAGAGAATTTTGTTTAATACCAAAGCATCCAGTAAACAGACTGAGATATTTCAAAATTTGGGTGGGTTTAATTTTTGTTTCATTTGAGCAGTAAAATATTTGGAGCTTTAATAGGATTTTTCCTTTGAATGACTCAGGACTCGTGATATAAAATCCTCATGGCCTCCTCACCCAGTCCTACACCCACCCTGTGTGAGAGCCACTGGAGATGGGCTAAGAACGACAGGAACAGGGCTCTGGCTGAATTTCCAAGGAAGCAGCTTCTGGTTTTGACCCCAAAGAGCACTGACCAACACAACTGACTGGCCCCAGGAATATTTCAGCTTAAAATACTGTTGATTTTATGATCCTGAGTGGCCAAAGAGATTGATACTCTTAGATAGTAGCTCTCAATAGGTATTTCTGAGTAAACATCTACAGCTTGAACGCACGAGCATCTCGCAAATGCAGGTGCAAAGTAGTTTATAAATGTAGGTACTTTTGAAATGGTTTTCCTGATACCTACTGGGCATGGAATGATTTAAAGTCATGCCATACGACCACTCCAGAGCACACTTTTTAAACCATGGCAACACATGGGGCCGAACCAGACGAAAAGTAGCTACAAACTGGTTGGGGTGAACCATTCCCAGCCCCTCGTGTTTTGAAAATTACTCTGCTGATCCACACACAGCTCTGCCCCGGGACTTCATCCTCCTGGGCACACCCTCAAAACACAGTGGATGTAGGAAAACAGTGTTGGGACAAGGAGTGATGGGGTCAGAGTGAAAGAGGGGAGATTTAGGTTAGATACTGGAGATAAATTCCTCCCTGTGAGGGTGGGGAGGCCCTGGCACAGGTTGCCCAGAGAAGCTGTGGCTGCCCCATCCCTGGGAGTGTCCAAGGCCAGGTTGGAGGGGCTTGGAGCAACCTGGGCCAGTGGAAGGTGTCCCTGACCACGGCAGTGGGTGGGACTGGATGCCCTTTAAGGTCCTTCCAACCCAAACCAGTCTGGGATTCTGTGATTCCAAATAAAATGATGCCTGTCCTTGTGAAAAAATTATGACTTTGCAAACTTTATTTCAGTTCCAAGTGGAAGGTTTTTATATTTTCATTGTAGTCCCTCTAAAGAAGTCTGTCTAAAATACGTTTTCTGTGTCCTGAACCAAGGAAGGTCTCCAAATGTAAAATTACCAAAGTGTTTCCCCCAAAATGAGTTATTTTGGCTTGATTGATGAGAATTTCTTCCCTTCACTGAAAATTCCCATTCAACCAATTTTGTAACTGAATCACATGACAACAGAAAGTCAGAAATGCTCTGATTTTTCCATCCATTTTCACCCATTCTTCCTTTGACAGGAATTCACTGCTACCCCGGAGCATCCTGCAACCAGATATTTGGATTAGTTATTAGCTGATTATTAATCCAGATCCAGTGGTCTCCCTAAATTTCAAGAGGGAATTCTAGGTCCAAGTTTTCTTGTTGTTCCTCCACAACCCCCTTCAGGCCAGGAATTGCTGGTTTTGTCGAAACAGAAGCTGAAGTTTATTTAAAAAGTAATTATAGGACACATATCATCAAAACTGTCTAGAAAAATATCCCTTCCCACAGCCAGTGCAATTTCTCCAAGGGTTTCAGACTTCAGAATAAATCTGAGAATCACCATCAAAAGCAACTCAGATGTTTTTAAGATCTTGGCTTATCAAAACTGCACTTTTCTTTGAATTCTCCAGCTCTGGCTTTATATTTGGCTTGTCATGTTGGGTAACATCAGTTGCAGCAGTTTATTATTGGATGTAACACAATTTGACTGATGCAATGTGATGTGATAGGTCACAGTCTGATGTTTCATCTCGGTTATTAAAAATGGTCTGTGGTGCCGCAGCGAAGGAAAGCCCGGACTGGAAACGAGGGATGATGGCTGGAATTAGCCTGTTCTGGGTTTATTTTTAAACCCCACAGCATTATACAGATTCCAGTCAGGTTTTGCCTCCCGTTAAACGCTGCAAGCCCAGCAGAAGGACATGACATGTTCCAACCCAGGCAGGGGCTGGAGACGTTAAATCAGGGTAATAACACGTCCAAAATTCCCAGGGTTTCCAGCTCCTCTCTGAACACAGAGCTGAGTTACAGCTCTTGGTACCAGGATGTGCAAAGAATCACCCCCTGTGTTATTCCATTGCTCCCCAAACCCTCACCTGGGGACCTGGTGGACACGCAGGTCCACAATTCCCTCCCTTCCCCTCCTTCAGGAAAGGGCTACAAGGACCACAAGCCTCTCTCCTCCATCCTTCTGGGGGAGGGTATAAGGTCTACAAGCCTCTCTCCTCCCCTCCTTCAGGGCAGGGCCGTGTGTCAGCCCTGTTTGGGCAGGGAGGGGCTGATGAGTTCTCTTCTCCTCTCAGCAGAGCTGGTCCCTGCCCTGGAGCTGTTCTCAGCCCCCAGCTCATCACACAGAACTCCTGGCCAGGACAATGTCCTTGGTGCTGGGAGCTTTTGCCACTTGCCAGCAAAGCAAAAAACACAGAAAAAAAAAATGCTGAAAGAGGGTTTTGCTCCAGAAAGTATCCTTTTATTCCACTGCACCTCCCCACCCTCCTTTTTCTTCTTCAACCTGTAATTTCCAGCTTTGAGCTGGTGCCTATGGAAGCTGGGATTTGCCAAAGCAGGGATTTGCCAAAGCATTCAGAGGGTGGTACTTTGTGTATGGGCTTCTGGGACCAAGCCACAGGGAACCCAGGATTCCTACAATTCCTACATAATTAAGGGGAATAGTGCTTTCCTGCTCAGATAGAGAAACTCCAGCTTTCCTTTCTCATGCAGGTGATGTTCCCTTCCCAATCCTGCACCTCTGGCTTTGTCTGAATATTTTCTTATTGAATATTTTCTCACTGCAACACTGCAGATATGTTTTTGTTTTTTGCTTTCTGACTGCCTCTGTTGGTTTAACTGGGGTTTGGTTACCATTGGCTGGGACAGGCTGGGTCCTCCCTGAGCTTGGAAATATATCCAAATATATATTTTATATAGGTGTATTCAGCCAAATCTGGTTTTTGCCAGCACTGTACCACTGACCTTAGTAGAGCCCAAGTCTTAAAAACAAGTTCAACTTCTCCTTCTCAGTCATATTCATACAAATCAAATGAGTGGAATGTTCTAAACAAGAAGGGGGCAATTTGGGAGCTGGAAAACTTATTCAAGAACGGGAGATTTCAGGAGGGGTCCATAGGTTGGTGCCACAACAAGACCACTGGCACCAGAGCTCCTGAGCTCAACAGCAAATGCCATGTTTGCCTGGCGAGAAAAATCCATCATTTTGTGCGCAGTTTCTCGGGTTTTGGTCAATTTTCCTGATTTCTAAGAGAGGAGATGTCTCAAAGAATTTCTTGCACACAGCTGTTAGGAGAAAATTACAGATTGGCTTTGAGAGTGTGTCCAAACGGACACAACAATTTTCTCTAAATGCCTTTTGACTGATTTTTTTTTTTTCTTAACAAGTGGGGGGAAAAAAATTCAATCCAAAGGCCATCTTCAACCCACTGCCCAGATTGCCTGCGTGCCATCGCCGTGGCTGTGCTCAGTTCTGCTCCCAGCTGGGCTTTCAAAGACACCTAATGCAGCACTACAAGCCCTGGCTTTTCAAAAGCGTTTAGAAAGCTCATTCCCTTCAATTTCCGTGGAATTTAGATGTTTAAACCTCTTTGAGGATCAGCCTTAGGCATCTCTGAATAGCAGAACTCCATCTGAAAACAGGCATTACAGAAAGAGAAGGGCTCTCTTGTGAAGGCAGACTTCAAAGGTGGGGAGTATTAAGTTTTGAAGGAGAGAAAAAGAAGTGGGGACTGGGGAAGGGAATGGGAAATAATGAATGGTGTGAGGGAAAGAAGTAATTTTCTGATTCGTATTTATTTTCGTATTTGGAACAGCAAAGAATATTCTATGAAGTTGAATGACATGAAATTTAAAAATACTGGAAGAAAATGCAGTAAATGATCACTCAGAGGGACTCAACATCACAATTCAGCCTCAAGGCCAGGATTTCTGCAGTGCAAGAAGTAGAAAAAGCATTTTGGGGGTTTTTCTTTTTCTTTTTTGTCTTTTTCTCCAAGGAAGAAGTGAAGTCCCAAGAAATTATTCGATAGGAGGAAGTGGGGGAAAATTCTTAATTTTACGTGGGAAATATCTAAAATTTTCCTTTGAAGAGTGGTGAACGTTGTCCCACAGAGGCACCGGCAGAACATCTGCTTTATTACTGCCAAAACTGAGCCCTGGGCGAAGGAACCTTCCTCCCTCCTCCCTGCACAGCCCGAAGTGCCTCAGGGAAATCCCAGTGAACCTCTGAGGGGTGACCTGACCACCCCCCCCAAGGGCATTTCCAGGAGCTCTGTGCATATTCTGTGCCCAAAAGTGATCCTGTCCTGGCTGGAATGTTCCAGGGTTGGCAGTGCTGGAAGCAAACGCAGTCAGGGAGCAAGAGGGAGTTCTCCATCAGGATATTTCTAACTCACAGGGTTGTCATTTGTTGTATTTTAAAGTAAAAAAAAAATGGAGCAAAAATTCTCCTTACTGCCTGAGAACACAGAGGAGCAGCTTCCCCTTCCGGGCAGGGGTGTTGGGTGGTGACCCACCCTTTGGAAAGAAGCAGGAACTCAGCAACTTTCCCAAAGGAGCAGTTTTATCCTGCCCCCAGCCCACCAGCCCCACCACAACCAGCCACCCACCCTGGGGCAGCCCTGCAAACCTCAGTCCCCAGCTGCCCTTTGGGAGCTCGGGGAGCAGCAGCTCATTGCCCACAGCCACTGCCCCTCAGTGCCAGGGAGGAGACCTTGGGGGCCCCTCATCTTCCCCAAAGGCTCGGCTTGGAGAGTTTAGGGCTCTGCAAGAGCTGTGCCCACCTCTGACCCCAGCCTAGCTCTGCTCTGAAGGCATGTGCACGTTTTCCATCCACACCTGAGCCTCTGCAGTGCGTGGATGTTCAGGAGTTTCTCCTGAACTTTGCTCCTTGAGCTTCTTTCTGCTGTAACTGAGTGTCTGCCTCACCAAGGGAGTCCATCAGCTGTGGGAATATCCCTGAGGACGTCCACAGACCCTGGATTCCTCTCGCTTAACGTTAACATGGAAGGTGTCCATGGCCAGCCCAAGTCCATAGAGAGGTAACAGCTCCCTGCAGAAGGGTCACCCCGTCTCCAGACAAGGTTGTTCCCACTTGAGGATGAGCCCGAACCATGTCCTGGGGCCATCAGGCACAGCACCACTGATGGATTGTCCTGCTCTGCTCTGAGCTGGGGTGGCCTCACCTTGAGTGCTGGGGGCAGTTTGGGCACCACAGAGATCTGAAGCTGTTAGAGAGTGTCCAAGGGAGGGACACAGGGATGGGGAAGGGTCTGGAGGGCTCACATGAGGAGAAGCTGAGGGCACTTGGATTGTTCAGCTGGAGGAGAGGAGACTGAGGTCAGACCTCACCAGGGTCTGCAGCTCCTCATGATGGGCAGCTCCAACTTCTGTTCCATGTGAGCAGGGACAGGACCCAGGGAAGGGTTGGAGCTGTGTCAGGGCAGGGTCAGGTTGGATCTCAGGGAAAGGTTCTTCCCCCAGAGGGGGGTTGGCACTGACCAGGCTCCCCAGGGCAGTGGGCACAGCCCCAAGGCTGGCAGAGCTCCAGGAGTGTTTGGACAACACTCTGAGGGACAGAGTGGGATTGTTGGGGTGTCTGTGCAGAGCCAGGGGTTGATCCTTGTGGGTCCCTTCCAGCTCAGGATATTCCATGATTCTATGATCCTGTGAAGTCTCTGCTCACTGCAGAGGCAGCCAGCGCTGAGTTCCGAAGGAAGAGGAGATGTGTCCAACCCTGACACTGCTCCTGCCCTGCCAGGGGTTTTTGAGGTCCGTGTGCTTTGTGGGCTGAACAGATTTCTGGAAATAACAGCAAAAGAAATTATCCTGTGGCTCAGGTGAGACCCAAACTCATGGAGCTCCAGCAAGGTGCCTCCAGCTCCACTGAGAGCCCCAGAGCAGCAAACTGACCCAGGTATTGCCAGGTATTCCCATGATCTCAGAATGGGGTTCACATGCCATGTCCCAATACACTGGACTTTGGAAATCATTGGCTTTACATGGCAGCAGGAAATGGTGTCATTTAGACATCCCCTAAAAACTTGTCAAAGAAGTGCCAGCGTCCCAAATTCAGCTGCTACAGAACGTTAGTACGTTTGCTACACACATTTTTCACAAGTAATAATGAGTGACAAAAATAACTGACCTACTTATAACTCCACAAATACCTGTACCTCACATTTGGAGGCAGAGAAATCAGTGTGGAGACATTTAGAACAAGTCTATTCTTGAACACCTTTTTTTAACTCTCTTTAAATTATTCCAATTTGGACAGTTTCTAATGTAATTTTTTTGTACACCTCGCAACTCCCTGGAGCTGTTTCTGTAGTTCCAGGCACGTCTGCACCAAGTACAAAACCCTGACGATCATTAATATTAAAAGATTTGGCTCCCCCAGTAGAGCAGAGTCCGTTCTCACCATCACACCCTGCTCAGTGGAGCCTGGGGATCTGTGTCAGCCTCAAACCAAGCCCACCCATTTTGTTAAAAGCTGATTTTTCCCCCAGGCTTCTCCCAGTGATGGCAAAGCAGCCTTTGAATCCCTCCAGAGCTGATCTGCTGCTCCATCTTGAGGGCTTTGTTGGTGGCCTTCTCCATCCCACTGGATTTCACCCTGCAGATGATGGAATTAGGTGCAAGATCTCCCGTGTGAAACCAAGGATCAGGTGCTGTCCTTTTACAGCCCCACCAGCACAGGAACCAGCTCCAGTTTGGCCAGAGCAGGACCCACCAAGCAGAGCAAAGCCCAAACCTGGGACACCCACCAAGTTGTACAATGCCCAGAGAACTCCTCCTTTGTTACCCCACCTCCTGTGCCCTCCATCACAGGACCCTTTTCCAATTCCCCACATTTCTTCTTGGGTTTTTTTCCATCAGAAATTGGTTCAATTTTCCATCAGAAATTGGTTCAATTTTCCATCAGAAAAGCAAATGTTTGTTTTTATTGGGTTTTTTGTGGGTTTGTTAGGGCAGTTTTTCCTCCTTCCTTGCGTCCTCCATGGCTACAGTGACAAAGATTTTTTAGTGCTAAAGATTTTTTAGGCCTTTGAACAGAATTATCCCAAACCTGCAGATTGCTCCAGACAGGGCTGAAATGCTTTAACTTTGTTATTGTTTTCTCACACAGGTCAGCCCCAGCTCCCACATTAATTAACTTTGCCAGGTCCTCCCATTCTCCATCCTGCTTAAAATTCCTACCCAGCTGCAAAGCAACTGGAATAAAATGCATCTGGACAAGTGGTGGATATAAAACTGATCTCCCTCAGCAAAACCTGATTTTGCAGCTCCCAAACCTGCCTGGTGGCACCAGGCAGTCAATCAGCCAACCAGGGATCCTGGCAAACAAATCCCAGTCCATTCCACAGGGCGGGATTTGACCCCCTTGGAAATAGTTATTCCCTTGGGACGGATCTGAGCAAATCAAAGTCCCTGGGGATGTTTCTGTGACCAGTGTGTGGGGACTGACTTGGTGAATTTTTCCATCCCTGTCCTTGGGAATCAGCTCTTCCTGAGGGAGGTTTGGGGACACAACAACAGAGTCCACCAGGCCTGAGCACATTAACCACAGTCTTAGTGAGAATGGGTAAAACCTGATCCCCTGAACACTGATATCAGTAAAATCCTAAATAGGAATATTCAGGCTTCCAGTGCTGTTCAAGGATGGTTGGAAGAGGAAAAGGTACCACCAAGACAATTTACTGAAGGAAAATACTAAAGTAAGGATGTTCTTTTCCTGTGTTGGTGGAATTAAACATAATAGGGAAGGGTCATTTACAGCAGTTTGGTTTGGTTCTTCTGAAAAACCAGATGAGCTCTGACCTCCCAGATGAAATTTGGGGTTTCATTCTTCCAACAAAAGCAAGAATTACCTCTGTACACATTTTCTTCCTCAAAATCCTCTGACAAACCCCCTGTTCTCCGACAACCTCTGCTTGAAACAACAGGATGTTGACGTTCAAGCCATAATCAGATTTTAAAGGAATATGGAGCATGTCTAGCACTGAAAGAAGACCCTTCAAAACTCACATTGTGTGTTTCAAAAATTTAAGAGCAAGATTTTAATACAATTGTGTCCAACTCTGCTCTCGAGTCCCTCCTTTCACAAGAGCTCAGCACTTGCAGCTCCAGGTGAAATAAATGTCAGGTCCTGTGTTCAAATGACATTATTGATGTGTGAACTGAATCCCAAACCATTGTTTAAATGCTGAGAGGCATTTCAGCATTTCAGCTGAAAGTCTTTTCAGATGTTGCATTTTTAAATCACAGCCTGGCAGTTGCCAAATGTAAGTTTTATTGGAGTCTGGCTGTTATTATTCCTTCCCATATCAGCTTCACTTTGGCTTTTGAGGCTGGAAATGGCTTTCTCAGCTCTGGTCATCCTTCTCCAGGAAAAGCTTCACCCCAGGACCTCACAGAGGCTTGTTTTGGGTGCTGATGGAAGTGTCCGTTCTCACACAGGTTTTGGGAAACACTAAAATAATGCTAAAGAATCATTTATTAATGTTTGTTGCTCATCCTACAGGAGTAGATAAAAGAATTTGGCAGAAGTGAGAGGCTTATAAACAATTAACAAGTTAATTCAGTGCCACAGGACACAGGGTGGGGTTGTTGGGGTGTCCTGTGCAAGGCCAGGAATTGGACTCGATGATCCCTGTGGGTCCCTCCCAGCTCAGGATGTTCTGTGACTTTATGATACAGAGCTCAGGCTTTTGTATTTTGGCTGAAAGAAACGTGGGTGTTTTTCTTTACAAGGGGCCTTTTAGGACAGATATTTTCAGAAAGTATTAAAAAACCCCTCCATTATTTACAACTGTTCAATCTCCATTATCTGAAAACATTCAAGCCTCATCCTTCCTCAGCTTGTCTCTGGCCTGGGATGGGAAGGAGCCTGGCACAGGGCGGGTTAGGAGCACCCTCCAGGGCGGTGTTTTGGTGGGATCCAGGGGCAGTTTGGATCACAGGTCCCACCCCTCCCTTCCCAACTCCTCAATCCCACTTTCACACACGAAACTGCTCCAGCAAACACCAGCACAAAGAATCCAAGATGTCACCACCATCAAGCATTTCAAGCCCAGTGCTCTCTTCACAGCTCAAAGCAGGGAGACTTGCAAACATCTCATACAAGCAGGAAAAATGAATAATATATGAAAGAAAAAGCAAAAACCGGGAAACAGTCAGAAGTGTGAGGCGCTAATTGCTGAACGTTCCCCATAACAAAGTGACAGACAGGGGAAGGTTGGGATGGATGTGGCAGGGAGCACCTGACAGCAGCACCGCTCCCTCCCTGGGCCCTGCACGTGCAAGGCAAGCAGGGTGACAGTGGCACTGTCCTGTGCCAGAAGGCATAAAGTACCTCAACAGGTGGGGGGACAAAATGCCACCATAGGAAAATTCACTCCCTTACAGCAGTTGGAAATTTGAGGCTTGTTCTCCCTACGCTCAGGTCCTCCCTGACCCTCCTCACTGCAGCCCCCTTCTCTCCCCCTCCTCTTTCTCAGCTTTGCTGCAAATGTTGCTGGGTGAGGGTCCCCCTCTGTCCCAAACTGAGAATAAACCAGACCTCTGTCATCACAGAAAGAAAATACAACAAAATTCTGAGGAGAAGTCACACAGAATATGCTGAGTTGGAAGGGCCACACAAGGATCATCCAGTCCGACTCCTGGCCCTGCACAGGACACCCAAACAATCCCACCTGGTGTCCCAGAGGATCATCCAAACCCTCCTGGAGCTCTGGCAGCCTTGGGGCTGTGCCCACTGCCCTGGGGAGCCTGGTCAGTGCCAACTCCCCTCTGGGGGAAGAACCTTTCCCTGAGATCCAACCTGACCCTGCCCTGACACAACTTCACAGAATCACAGAATGGTTCAGGCCCAGAGGGACCACTGGAGGTCAGCCAGTCCCACCTCCCTGCTCAGCTGGGTCCCCACAATCACTCAGGGTTGTGTCCAGTGATGGAGACCCCACACCCTCTCTGGGTACCTGTTCTTTGCTGTCACCTGCACAGTGAAGAAGTTCTTCCTCAAGTCCAGGTGGAGCTTCCTGGGCATCAGTTCCTGCCCATTCCTCCTGTCCCATTGCTGGGCCCCCCCCAGCAGAGCCTGGGCCATCCCCTGCCCCCTCCCTGCAGGCACTGATGGACATTGATAAGATCAGACATTGATAAGATCAATGTACATGAGGCCATTGATAAGGTCATTGTGTATAATGATCTATATAATGTATAAAGCCCATTATATATAATGTATAAACCCATTTGCTCCCACAAGCCCCCACAGCCCTGTAGCCACCCCACAAGCCCCCATAGCCCAGGGGGCAGCTTTGCTGAGGTGTCTCAGGGTATGCAGGTAGCAACAATCCTGGTATTTGGGGGGACTTGTGATGCTCAAGACCAGACACTTGACAGAGAGTGGAATTTGCAGAGTGATTTCTGGAGATTTGGCACCTTTACCAGTTAAAATCCACCTCCCTTCTGTATCACGTCACCCCCAGGTCCTTCCCCACCAGGAGAGCTTCCCCTCCGTGTCATTCCCTCCGTAGCTCCCCATACCCTCAGCAGCACGTTTGTCACTTGACAGCTTTTATTTTATATTTCATTTGCCATTTGTCAGCCCTGTAACACGGATTCAAGTTCCCGTTTGATGTTTTCGTGTTATCTACAAACGCTCCAAAGTCGTGGCACTCTCACAGCACAGCCACCCCCCTCTAGTGGTCCAAAGGCAGGCAGAGTTCTGCACGAATTCTGGCATTTTTCAGGCTTTGAGGATCCATCTGCCTTCCACAGTGTGCAGGGGTGATGGGTGTGCCCGTGAGGATGCCCACAGCTCCATCCTTTGGGTACCACCCCAAAGCATCCGCCTGCTGAGACTTTTGTGGGGAGACTCTCACACCCTGGGCCTCAAATATTCCTTGGAAAATACAGAAATAGCCAGAAGAGGTCCCGAGATAAAACTAGATCATGTCTGTTTTGCAGATCTGAGACCTCAAGGCTCAGTAAACGAGGAATAATAAACTAATTCTGCTTTGCACTCTGGCTGTAGGAGTCACTCCCCTGTAAAGTTAAAGAGTGACCTAAAATACTGTTAAGCTGGAGAAAATGAAATTAAGAGTGGATTAAAACTTCACTTTACCTTCCTCTGGTATTGCTGCCAATAAACGTCATATTTGGGACAACACCAGCAGGGAGCAGTGGGAATCCCTGCCCTGCCTCTGCCCCTGTGCTGTGGGTGCTCCCAGAGACCGTGTCCAGCACGAGACAGTGGAGGGAAGGGATTTAGGCACAGGCATGGCTGGTTTAGGCCCTGCACTGGAAAATCCCTGCTCATTGCAGAGTCTAAAATGATGGGTTTTTTCAAAGGTATCAATGAATGAATTTTCTTCCCAGATAAGCTCACCTGTAACTGCCCATCCTGTTGCAGAGCTGATAAGGGAGGGAGGTGCTTGGGGAATCCGAACATGCTTTTAGAAGTTTTCCAGTCAGAACCCTTCCAGTGCCCAAAGGGGCTGCAGGAGAGCTGGAGAGGGACTGGGGACAAGGGATGGAGGGACAGGACACAGGGAATGGCTTCCCACTACCAGAGGGCAGGGTGAGATGGGATATTGGGAAGGAATTCCTGGCTGTGAGGGTGGGGAGGCCCTGGCACAGGTTGCCCAGAGAAGCTGTGGCTGCCCCTGGATCCCTGGAAGTGTCCAAGGCCAGGTTGGACGAGGCTTGGAGCAACCTGGGCTGGTGGAAGGGGTCCCTGCCCAGGGCCGGGGGTGGGACTGGATGATCTTCAGGGGCTTTTTCAACCCAAACCAGTCTGGGATTCGATGAATGTTGGACAGTAATTGTAGATCTTCCTGTAGCTCTTGTTAAACCTGCCTCCCTGCACAGCCAGAGTCAACCTAAAATCCATGGAAGACTCTCAGTAAAGATAATTGCAGAGCTCAGTTCGAGAGCTGAAAGGTTCTGGTGGCAAGAACACAGCAGGAAGCATCATCCTACCGGCTCCAGATTGGAGGATCAATGGTCCTATTAATAGAAGGAGCCGGGTAATCCTGGAGGGAAGTGACCACTTCCTTCATCAATTAGTCATGGAAGCAATAAGAGGTGGATGCTATTTTAGACATGGTTTTGGGAGGGGTGAAGACTCTACAGAGGAGCTGGTTCTAGAAAATGACCTTGGGGTGTGAGATGGGGAGTTGATTCAGTTTGAATTAAAAGGAAGGGGGGAAAAATCAAACAACTAATCCTATAAGTGGGGCTTTGGTTTCCAAAAGGGCAGGTTAGGAGAAACTTAAGAAAATGATTTAGTGAAGTCAGCTGGACACAGAGGCTAAATGTGGAGATGTGGGATTTTTTTAAGCTGAAGGGACAAAAACATGGAATTTGCAACTCAGTGGAGGGGGAAGGAAATTGTAGGGAGGGAAAATCCCAGGGGACCCCAAAAATACCAGACTCAGGAAGGATAAGAGCAGGGAATGGTAAGGTCTGAGGATGGGGCAGGTCTGCAAAGGTGGCTCAAAGGGAGAGGTGAGGAGAGCAGAGGAGGATCATGTCAGGCTGTGGTCTTTTGGGATCCCAAGAGAAAAGGTGGTGGTAGGTTTATGAACAAGAGAGGTGAGGAAGGATGTGGGGCTACCAGTCAGTAAGGCTTAAAATAATGAGGTGTAACAGCTCCAACTGAATAGACGAGCTTTAGAAAAGGCTGGTGATGAGAGTTTTGAGCTGGACATTCCTGTGCCTGAGGCAAAAGCCTGAATTTGAGCACTTAATGCACTGGAATTCTGTGCTGGTCTCCAAAGGTGGTGTGGAAACTGCAGGAAAAACGTGGTTTGACGCCCCTGGCACATCATGGGAGCCTGAAACAAATTTCAAAGGAAAGATGAGAGAAGGGAAGGCAGAGACTGGGAGGGAAAGGGAGACATGTTCATCCAGGACAGATCCAGCCTGACTTACCCAGCACCCTCCTCCAGTTAGATCCCAGGTACTCTGGGCAAAGGAAATGAAGATCTTGTCTGCTTGGACTTCAGCAGAGTAGCTGATACTCCTGGGAAATTACTATTTAAGCTGGAAAAGACAGGGATTAGTGCAAGAATTGTAAGGAGCTGAAGACTCAGCTAAAAACACACACAGTGTGCTGAGAGGGCTCTGTCAGGCTTGGGGAGGGGACAGGGAGGTTTCAGGACTCAACCTGGGAGCAAATCAAACTGATCAGCTCAGTGACCTTGGCCGAGGAGGATGAAATTGCTGCTGCCACAGAACTGGAGGGTGAGGGTGATTCAGTGGAGAATCTGAAGAATTTGCTGACTTTGAGGACTGGAGCAATAGAAATGGAATGAAATTCCCAAGTAAGGCTTTAGGTCAGGCATTTATGGGGCAAAATTTGGCTATATTTGCTTCCAGTTGGGTAGAGAAATCCTGACATGCAGCCACTGTGGTGCCACTATTGTGATGTGACTGAAAACTGTGAAAGGTTTGAGGCAGTGACAGACAGAGTGTTTCCACACAGGGTTCACTTGTTAATACAAACTGTTGATCAAACCTCATCTGAAACACTGAGTGCAGCTGAGGGTTGAGAAGGTGAGCAGAAACTGGAGGAAGGGCAACAAAGGCTCAGGAAGGGTCTGTTCTCCAGGAGGGAATGAAAAGTCCTGGGAAAGGGGTGATTGACCTTTATAAATGAAACAGCAGAGTTGACTTCAGGGGAGGAAGGGATGTCTAAAGAGCAATGACAGCACAGGAACGGAGCTCCACTGGCAGCTGTGAGCACGTGGGAGTCAGAGAGAGGGTCCTGAACAGCAGGAGACAAGTTACCCAAGTCACCTCATTGTTTTCAAACACCTTGAAACACCAGTCAGAGGTGGTGGCTGGACACAGTGTAAGTGGGGCGAAGTGAGCTGCACCTGCTTATTCTAAACCACACCGTGAAAAGTATCTGCACATTGCCCAAAGAGTTATATCAAACCTTTTTTGTGACTCTGATGTCTGACTTTCACATGAGAGATGACCAGTTTTACATGGATGGCTTTTGATGAATATCAAGAACTCTTTTTTTTGTCTCTTTGAGAAGCCATCAATCCAACCTGTACACTGGAACTTGGACAACTGGTGCCTGTCCCATGTCCACCTGACCCAGCGTCACCAGTGTACCCAAAATGACAGTCTGGGGAGGAATTTCTCTTGCTGAGAAGGAATGAATCTGAACCTGCTGCTCCTGGTGGATTCACCCCATTGCAGCTCCTCACCGTGTAGAAAGTGGCCACACATTCTGAGTCAGGATGACCTCAAAGAAGTCTGTGTGCTTGGTGGCAGCTTCCCTGAAAGATGTCTTTAATAAGAAGGGAGGTTTGCCCATCCTCCACAGGGTGCACCAGACTTTCTCCTGCAGGTCATCTCCTTTTCTCCTTAATTTCTCAAAAACATTCTCTGGGTTTGGTGTTGGCCCAGTGAAGTTCATGCAGCTCTGGCATGAACACACACTTGCCATGAACACACACTTGATCAGCCACTTCTCTCTGTTTCCCAATAAAATCAGCTGCCCTTTGTGTAAGGAACTTGCTATTTCTGTACCCAAATCTGTGTCTCTCTGGAGAACCAGCCATTATCTGCTATCACATATCCTGCGTGTGCTCCTTACTCTAATTAAGCAACAATTAATGGCTCCAAAGTATTAGGTGGAATCCCACGTTCTCTGCACTACACAATAAGTATCAGGTTTGTTTTCTGCTTTCCAATTTCAATTAAAAAAGCTCCTGTTCCCTTTTAGTGTCCTTGTATCTGCAGTCAGAGGGCTATTACAGCAGTGTCTCACTCGATCCTCACATGAAATAACATTTTAAAAAAAATTAATAGATAGCTCTCCTTAATTTATATTTTGCCTTTTTTCCCTGTTATGAGCTCCATACCCAAACTTGACTACGAAAACTATTTTCAGATATATTCCAGGTGACATCCCCATGCAAAGCCCTCTGCAAACACCTCCTCGCAGTCCACAGGGCCCCCTGCTCAGTCCCTGCAGCAGAATTCGGGTGGTTTCTGTGTTGCATGGAAAATATTATTTTTAATCTCCTCATTGCACTTTCTGAATGGTTCCTAAAAACAGGAGGCTTCCTACTGAGGCAATTTAGCTCAGCATTTCTGGTGCCTGTAGGGTGTGGGCTAAATTTGGTTGCAATCCTAACACTTGGTTTTTGGCAGGGACAACGTGTGAAGCCTTTAAATGAACATTCTCTCCTCGGCTGATTTTTTACATCTGTTTGGACCAGGCAGGGGGAAGGGGAAGCCCAACCACCTGACAACACCTTTAATGCTGCCCTGACAAGGCTTCCACAGGAAAGCCAAGCTGCTGCACTCCCTCGGGGCCTGTGAAACACTTGCCCTTCATCATCCTGGCTGGAGCAGCACTGGCTGTCAGGAGGGAAGACTTGACCCAACTCTGAGCAAACCTTTATGAATGAAGTTCTCCAGGTCCCCCCTGCAGAGCTCAGGGCAGCCCCAGATCTGCTGAAATCCCCCTGGGGACTAACCCCGAGGCAGCAGCTGGGACCCAGCCAGACAGCCCTGGGCAGAAATCAGAGCTCTGTGTGGGTTGTGGTTGTCCCCCCCAGGTAACCACTGCAAACCCCCCAGGGGCAATGTGGCTGCAGCTCTGCAAAGCCTCTGGGTGACATTCCCCTCCCTGGAGAGCAGGGTCTGAGCCTGCCATTGCCTCCACGCTCTGCAGGACCTGGCACAGATGTTTGCAGCTGCACTCTGCTCCCCGGGTCTCCAGAGCCCGGGGGTTTCACTGGAGCCCATCATTCTTTGTGTCCTGGCTGCAGCCACCTCGAGGTGACTCCAGACAGCTCTATTTCTGTAGATTTTTTTCCAAGTGAATCGGAAAATATCCATCCTTGTGGGTTGGTGGGAACCCTGCAAGTGGCTGGTAAGTCCGTATATTTCTGCAGAGCTGGTAAGCCCAAAATGTTATTTTAGAAAACAGTGTTTTAAGCATGGAAAACTTGCCTTTGTGGGACTCTATTTTTACCACTTCATGTTATCGCTGTTTCTACCACTGATTTATTGACCAGGGTAGGAAAAATGCTGTTCCCTGAATTGGAACTGTGATGATGCCAACCCTGAGTTCAGGGTGGCTCAGTCAGTCACTCAGTGTGGAGTTACTGTGTCCCATTTTAGCTGGATATTGTCGATAAATCAGCACAGGCAGCCGAGGTGAGGAAACACTGATGGGGACTGGCTGCTCAGTGGTTGTCAGTGAAAACAAAAGGATTCAGTTTTCTTGTGATTTTCTTTTGGGAAACTGTGAGAGTTCACCACATTTGCCAAAACATCCCAGCTATGGCTGTGGCTTTCATGGAAATGACTGTGAATTCCTGAAGTTCCCCAAAATTTTGGCTTTAAAGAGAGTTCTGACTTAAAAGTTCCTTATTTGCTGTTTTCTACCTTTCATTCTCTGATGCCAGAGAGCAGCCCATGTGCTGCTGGTGTCCCACCCTCCTTAGGTCAGACCCTGCTTCCCAGACTGGAAGAGCTCCCAGCAAAGTGGTGACTGCAAGCAGGTATCAGGCAGAGTGGGTCTTTTTGGAAAAATGCACAACAGAAAACTGGAAATAAACCTTAACTGGAGCACCATTCATTTCAAATGAAATTTGACTGTTTGTTTGCGAAGAAGTCCCTGGTGTTGTTCATCAGGGTGTGAATCACCTCCGTTCTGCCTTCTCGGGGTGTCTCTGGTCACCTGCACAGGCTCCTTGTGTGGGAAAGGCAGCTGAACTTGTGGAGAGCTGTGAGTCCATCCTGGCAAAAAGATGTGGAATCACAGATCTCCTGAGTTGGATAGGACCTTCAAGGATGATTCAGTCCAGTTCCTGGCCCTGCACTGGACTTCCCAACAATCCCACCCTATGTCTGAGAGCGTTGTCCAAGTCAAACGGTCTGAATGACCAACAGAAAGAGCTGCTCTCTCATAGTCACTTGTGAGATCTGCTGAAGCCAAAGGCAGATGATGCTAATCCTGCCCTTAACATCATCACTACCTAATGCTGGTACTTTCTGCTTCCCACGGGAAAGGCTTGGGAGCAACGTGGACACAGGCCCTGCTCACTGGACCTGAGGCAGCACGTGCAGGAGGGGAAGGGGAGTCGCTGCCCATCACCCCCTGAGCTGCTCCTGCCCAGCTGCATTGCCTTCCATGGGCTGTGTGTGCCTCGTCAGGGCAGGGGCAGGTCGGATCTCAGGGAAAGGTTCTTTCCCCAGAGAGGGATTGGCACTGACCAGGCTCCCCAGGGCAGTGGGCACAGCCCCAAGGCTGCCAGAGCTCCAGGAGGGTTTGGACAATGCCCTGAGGGACAGGGTGGGATTGTTGGGGTGTCTGTGCAGGGCCAGGAGCTGGACTGGATGGTCCTTTTTGGTCCCTTCCAGTGCTGATCTCCTATTCTGCAGGATGACCCAAGCTGCAGGATCCAGCAGCTCCAGACCACGGGACCACCCCTCTGGTGCCAGGACAGGGAATGACTGGGCTGTCCAAACTGCTGCCAGGGGGAACTCCAGCATGGCCAGAGCCCCGCTGTGAGCTCAGTGATGGGACCTGGGTTTGGACTCCAGAAGGGGCTGGGGGTGCAGTCCACGTGCAGAACGTGCCTGGAGAGCCAACTGCCTCCTCTTGCCGAGGTTTGCAGTGGAGCTCAGCCCAGAGCCGACACAGTGTGGGTGAGGACTTGTCTCTGTCTTATTTTGGTGTCTCCCCAGGGGCTGAGAGCTCCTGGCCGGGAGAAGGGTCCTGCACATCAATGCTTCCCTACTCCACTCTCCATTCCCAGATGGAATGACACTGCTTCACACACAGTGGGAACTACAGCAGGACATGCCAGGTACAGCCTGTCACCTCCTCCTGCCGAATTCACAGCACACACTTGGTGCACTGAGAGCCTAAAAGGGCAACAGCCACCACCAGTTGTGCTGAGCACGTGTCTGTGTTGGGTCTTTTGTCTCAGGGTTGCTCTTCTGTAGAGCTTTAGATCAAACTCTCGTGGACAATTAGAACTGGGAGAATATTAACAAAGGAGAAAATTATGCATTGAACATTTTGCTTGCAAAATTCACTGAATAAATTATTCAGATTTAATGTGGAAGAATAATGGAGGAAATAATTGAATAATGAAATATCATAAAATTAATGGACTATTCTATTAATAATTTTACATCTCAGTCTAATACAATGGAATGGGGAACAAGAAGAAAAGGAAAAAATAACTTGGCGTGTTTTGATGGAAGGAGAGCAATGGCTCTGTTTATGACACCTCATGCAGCATTGCCAGCACCCATGAATTTATCATGACTCCTGTGCTGCACAGCTGAGCACTCAGAGCCCACAAGGGACTCTCCAACTTCCACCTCTGTGATGACACCAAAAAAACTCAGAAATACCACCTGAATTTGGCCTGAACATCACCCCCATCCCTACATGTCACCCAGTGATTTTTAGGGCAACTTTGTGGTCTCTCAAAGTCAGCTTGCCATGAGATTTGGGATCACAAAACTCTGGAGAAGGTGCCTGAGCAGCTGCTGCCCTTGGGAAGGGCAGGGACTAAAATTCCTGCAGGGTTTGGTGAACCAGTGGGCAATTTGGATTATTTCCAGACATCCAAAGTTTGGGGAGATAATTGCACCTCAGGAAGACTCGTCTCAGCAAGACTCTTCAGAGGCAGCAAACCAAGGGTGGGAGTCTGATCACCAACTGCTCGTCCCTTCCATGGCTCCTGGGCATCCACTTCCTTTCATTTTGCCCAGGAAGGTGGGACAGGGCCTTTGGTTCCCATCCTTCACCCCAGAGCTCCCAGGGCTGAGGTGGGAGGGTGCTGAGCCCTTCCCAGCCCCACACCCAGGCACTCAGTTCATTACTTACCATAACTGATGAACCCACAGAGGGTCAGTATGTTCTTTAGCAATTAACTGAGCTCCAGAGACTGTAATTTGTCTTGTTCATGTTACAGCACCAAATGAATTTCCCTGTGTTTAATAATCATTCTAAAAGCAGATCACAGAGCCGGGAGGGAGGGAGAGATGGTATCAATCATTTGTTTTCTAACTCTTTCAAGGAATTTCCTACTGTGTTTAATTTCTTGCTGGTAAGTCCTACATGAGCCTCGGGAAGGCGGGCACTGCTATTATTATTCATTTTTTAATCATCAGAGGAAACTATTTAGCTGCTCTAGAAAATTAACAGGCTCCCAAATTCAGGAGGAGCCAGCAACTGGGAAAATGCAATTTTCATGGCCGCTGTCACATTAGTCTAAATGGTGTAATTTAGGGCAGCTTCATTTCGAGGTTTTTGAAGGGAATTCATCTAAAGCCCTCGGATCCCTGCAAACAGAATCACTTCTGGGCCATTTTGGGACCGTGCCATTATTCCACTTTGCAAATGAGGCAGAGAGAGAGGAATTGGCTTGTCCAGACCGCTGAGGGATACACCAGCATCCCTCATCCCAGGCTGGCACCCAAGGCAAAGGCTGCCAGGGCGTGAGCACAACCTCTGCTGGCACAGGACCTCGCCTCTGCCCTGCTTCAGCTGCATAAGGAGGGGAATTAGAAATATCCACAGAGAAACAGCTCACAAACCAGAAAGCAGACTAGAATTTGCCCTGATTTAGGAGGGGGGGTGGGGGGGAAAGGAAAAAGAAGACAAAAAAAGAAAGAAAATTAGCATTTGTCCTGAAAACCGACTGAGCTTGAAGGAATTGTCAAGACTCAGTTTAGACAAATCATCCATATTCTGTGGGAAGAGGCTGCTTTAACCTCATTCCAGCTGAACTCATCTGCTGGCACAGCTCCAGGGTCAGGCCCTGGGGGGCAGGGGAAAATAGCTCCAGGCAGGTCCTGTGGAGGAAAAGCACCTCCCTGCCCTGGCCATGGGATTGAAAGTCTTCCCTTTCCAATAACTAAGCAATGCCCACTTCCAGCACCACACCTTGGCATTGGCATGGCAAGGAAAACCAAGAAACCCCAAAACTAAAAGAGGGGAGATTTAGATTAGATATAAAGAAGTTTTTTACAGTGAGGGTGGTGAGGCCCTGGCACAGGCTGCCCAGAGAAGCTGAGGCTGCCCCATCCCTGGAAACATTCCAGTTCAGCCTGGACAGAGTCTCTGAGCACCCTGATCCAGTTAAAGTTGTCCCTGCTCATCACTACATGAGCTTCAAACATCCCTTCCAACCCAAACTGTTCTATGGTTTTATGAAAAACTCCTGATGGTGCCCTTTGGTGCCCACCCTCCAAACTCCCTGGAGGACACATCCCTGTGTGATGCTAACAGCCCCTATGGAGAGTTTACACCATTCTGCAAGTATCAGTGCCAGCAGGAAATCAAAAGGGTCTGGAATGACTCAAACCGTTGTTCCTGAGGGCCTCTGCCCTCCAGAGTGGCTCCAGAGCTGGCAGGAATCCTGTCCCAGGCAAACTCTGTCCTGGTGCTGCTGTGACCTGCTCTGGTTGAGTGACGGGCCCCTCGGAGGGTGACACCTCACAGCCCTGCACTGCCTGTGCCAAACGCTTTCTCTGGGGCTGTGCTGATTTCAGCTGGGGGGGAGTTAATTTTCTTCCCAGGGGCTGGTGTGGGGCTGTGTTTGGGTTTGTGCTGGACACGGGGTGGATGATACAGGGATGTTTTTGTTCTTGCTGAGCGGGGCTTACACAGGGCCAAGGCTTTGCTGCTCCCCTGCTGCCACACTGGCGAGGAAGTTGGGAGTGCATGGGAGGGGACACAGCTGGGACAGGTGACCCCTGACAGGTGACAGGCTGATCCAAGGGATGTTCCAGACCACATGATATCATGCTCAGCGTGTAAAGCTGGGGGGAAGAAGGAATGGGGCAGGACATTTGGAGTGATGGTGTTTGTCGTCCCAAGCCACCACTCCATGGGATGGGGCCCTGCTCTCCTGGAGGTACCGAGCACCTGCTGTCCATGAGAAACAGGGAATTAATTCTTTATGTTGCTTTGCCTGTGTGTGTGGCTTTTGCTTTCCACATTAAACTGTCTTTACCTCAACCCACAAGTTTTCCAGCTTTTACCCTTCCAATTCTGCCCCCGATCCTGCTGTGGGGGGATGGGTGAGTGGCTGTTTGGTGTTTGGTTGCCAGTGGGGGTGAAACCACCACAGAGAAACAGCCCAGGACCTCAGCCCGGGACAGATCCTGAACTGCTGTCACTCTGACACCAGGGCTTGCAGGGGAGGTGGTGGATGGAGGTGACCTGGTACCCAGCCCTGCAGCAATGCCAGGGAAGCTCCAGCCATCCTTTGCCTTTAGGAAAGCCTTCTCACAGGAGCTGGGCTATCCCCAGGGGAAGTTTTTCCTTAAGGACATGTTCTGGGTCTCCTGTGGATGGGGCACATCTTGGCAATACGCAACTTCTCAATGACACTGGATGGGAGACATTTCTCACCTAGTTTTCTTCCCAGACATCAAGTGTGCAAATTCTGAAACAAATAAAGGAAGGGCTTTTCCATCACAACGCTGAAATCTCACACCTACTGGAAAAGTATCGCAATAACCTGATTTTTTTAAAAGCGCTTGGCAACTTTTAAAACAACTCCTCCCTGTCCCTCTTCCCTGCTGCCATTCCCACGGTAAAGGCACCCCCAGCTCGGGCAGTGCAGATGCCCGTGGGAAGGGCACTTTCTCCGAGGCCTGGGGTCAGGTTTGGGGTCCCTTTTTCAGAGGTGCACCGGGAGGTGCAGGGTGAGGGAGAGCCAGCTCTGGGTCCGCACTAGAGGGCACTCCTGCCATGCGAAAGCTGTGCCGATGCTCCAGGAAGATGTAGGTGATTTCCGAGGCTGCAGCTGGAGCAGGGAGCACAGGGCAGACGCACCGTTCCATGCAGAGGGACAGGGCCTGAAAAGAAACCCCCAATTACCTTCCTGCCCCGAACTGCCCTGCCTGCCAAAATCTCCTTCTGAGTGTGCACGGGGGTGTGAAGTGCAGGTCTCACTGTCCTTGAAGGGACTTACCCACGAAGGGCCAGCCGTGTGTTAAGGTGGGGCTTCAAACAGGGGCAGATGTTTGTGATTTCTTGGGCTGATCAAGCTCCCAGGTCTCAGAGGAGTGTGGAGGGGCCAGGCAGGAGGGTTCAAACCTGTGTCAGGCCTGTTCAGGCAGAAGTGAGTGGACAGCCAGGTAACTTGACCCCTTGAGAGGAGTTAACGGGGCTGCCCCGAGTAAGAGTCACAAGATCACGGAATGTTCTGAGGCGGGAGGGACCCACCAGGGGCACCGAGTCCAACTCGGAAGTGAATGGCCCATACAGGGGATTGAACTTGTGACCTTGGCACTCTTAGCACCAAGTTTTAACCAACTGAACTAAAATGATCCTTCATCAGCCTTCTGGAGACCTTGGAAAGGGCCAACAGGCACATGGACTGACCGTGATCCAGCTGATAAAGTCTACTTGGATTTCTAAAGGCTTTTCACAGAATCCTTATCAAAAGTTTTAAGGAAATTGAGAAAACAGAGGACAAAGGTCCTGGCATGGACTGGTTGCTGCTAGCAGGTGGAGGAGAAGAGGCAGAGGTGAATGGTCAGCTCTCCTGGTGGGGAGATGTCCAGCAGACCCCGTGGGCTCAGTGCCGGTACCTGGGCTGCTCCACACACTCCTGGCCTGGAGAAGTCCTTGAGAACTGAATTGCCAACATTTGCTGGGGATGAAAAGTTACTCGAAGCAGTAACGAGAAGAGCAAAACGTGACTGGTTTAGGAGGATGTTACAAAACTGTGTGAACAGGCAATGAAAGAGGACGTCCATAAGTGCACAGTGGTACAACTGGTGACAAGCCAGGGCGGCTCCAGGCTCACCACCAGCACTTGGGAATGAGGCAATTCCATGAAAGTGTGTGAATGCCTCTCCCACTGGAGCCGAAATTCCCACGCTGCCTCCAGCAGGAGCCGACACCACCCCAAGCCTGTGGGCAGGAACCCCCGAGTCGGCCCCGGAGCAGGCGGCTCTTGCCACACACGCGGTGCCTGATGTTGCATTTGCTGCCAAAACCCCGCCGGGATCGGCTTCCTCGGGGCTGTTTTTATCTGCTCTCAGGGTTTAGCTCGGAGGATGTGAAATATGTGTGGCAAATCCACTGCCCATATCACATCTCCTGCGTGAGCCTCAGACAACAACTTCCCTGTCTGCAGCCGGTTTATTTACGGAGGAGAAAGACCCGTCTGGGCAGCTGCTGGATCTGCTGCTGCTGCCTGAAAACTCAGCTCTAATCACCTCTGCCCTGCCCTTTCTTTAGGGATAGAATAATAAATCCTTGTGCTGCCTCAATAAAGAAGGAAAGAGGATCACGTTTTTGTTTCCCAAGTTTCTCACTGCGGGGGATTTTTATGCTGTGCTTGATCTGTTATTGCCCCACCTCTAAGCCCGAGTCTGATGGAGTTCAGGCATCCTCTGATGGGGATGCAAACCCTCTTCTAGGGCTTCTGCAGAAGTTCCTTTCAATAAACCCACCTACAGACCTCACTTCCCATGGCTGATTTCTGCCCCTGGATGTTTGGAAACACTTGTCCTGGGAGGAGCTTTGCCTGCTCATCTGAACAGACACACGTTGTGCTTGGCTGGCAGAACAGACTGATAAGAGATTTAATATGAAAACCTGCTCAGAGAGCGGAGAAATAAGATTGTGTCAGCTGATATTCCCACAAGCTGGAGCCCACGGCTGTGAACACACTCTGCTTCTCCCTGATATGACAGTTCTGCTCTTCTGATCATTATTTTTCCACATTGAAAGCTCAGCCCCTTACTGAGATGTCAGGGTGGGGCCTCACCTCGAGTGCTGGGGGCAGTTTTGGGTGCCAAAATTTGACAGGAATCTAAAACTATCAGAGAGAATCCAAAGGAGGGACATGAAAATGGTGAAGGGCCTTGAGGGGAAATCATAAATGAGGAGCAGCTGAGGTCACTTGGCTCATTCAGCCTGGAAAAGAGGAGACTGAGGTCAGACCTCATCGGGGTCTGCAGCTTCCTCCTGAGGGGCAGCTCCAACTTCTGCTCTCTTTGACCAGGGACAGGACCCAGGGAAGGGTTGGAGCTGTGTCAGGGCAGGGGCAGGGTGGATCTCAGGGAAAGGTTCTTCCCCCAGAGGGGGTTTGGCACTGACCAGGCTCCCCAGGGCAGTGGGCACAGCCCCAGGGCTGCCAGAGCTCCCGGAGGGTTTGGACAAGGCTCTGAGGGACAGGGTGGGATTGTTGGGGTGTCTGTGCAGGGCCAGGAGCGGGAATGATGATCCCTGTGAGTCCCTCCCACAGGTCCCTCCCAAGCTCAGCATATTCTCTGATTCTCTACTGAACCTCAGCTGTTCCATGCCCAGCATCTCCAAGGTCTGGCTAAACAGTGACAGTGAGATCCCTGCAATGCCATCACTTCACCCTTCACACGACTGGCAAACACCTCTAAGTCCGTTGTAATTGACTTAAACACCACCTGTTTCTGTGCTCGTGTGAAGAGTTATCGATTCCAGCTTAGTCCCAGGAGTGTTTGTTTTGTAGAAAGCCTGCTGTGAGCCTGGTCATTCATTCTAAAGTTCCCCTGAACATTTGCTGAGAGCTGCACCCACAAAAAGAGACCCCAGAACCCCAGGCTGGACCAGCTTTAGAGCAAACCCCTTGCTCTTAACCTGTGCTGGAAAACCCTCCTCACACCAGAAGCACTGCAAGGACATGTCCAAGAGAGCAGTGTCTGCTCCTTGCCTTTTCACATGGAGAGGGAACTGTTTCTCCACTATAATTGAAACCTGATGACGTTTAGCAAGACCCATTTAATTTACTGCCCTGCTTTGCTCATTAAATCCCCTGAGGTACTTCATTTACTAACATACTTCTTCTAAATTACTTTATTACTTAACTAAGTTTATTTATTTACAACGGATGGCAGAAGAGAAAAAGCTGCTGAGAGTCACCCAAACCACAGCCTGATAGTGGCAATGAAAAAGCCCTGGGTTTTGGGTGCTGCCAGCATGTTGCATAAGCTCCAAGCAAAGCAGCTGATGTGTGTCTCAGAAGGACATTTCCTCAAACCTTGGGGGGCAGATTTTCAGAGGACTTAATTGTCCCCAGATGTTTCTTGTCCAAGAGACCACAAGCCAGGCCCTGTGAAGCACAGACTGAGTGGTGTGAACAGCACAGAGTAAGTGATGGAAACTCTGTGGCAGTGTGTTATCTCCTAATGGAGGGATTAACAATGGATTCTGTTGGAAACCACTGAACTCTGAGCAACCGACTAAAGAAACGGAGACAAACCAAACCCCTCCTTCAGCTTTGTCATCCCTACCAGCCAGTCAGATGTCTGAAGGCTTTTTTTTAAGGGTTTTTTTTTTAGGTTTTGTTTTTTTAATAGAATCCTAGAATCACAGAATACCCTGAGTTGGAAGGGACCAACAAGGACCATCCAATCCAGCTCCTGGTCCTGCATAGACACCCCAACAATCGCACCCTGTCCCTCAGAGTGTTGTCCAAACTCTCCTGGAGCTCTGGCAGCCTTGGGGAGCCTGTTCAGTGCTCAGCAAAAAATGCCTGTTCAGCAAAAAATGGTGTTTGTCTGCTGGTCTCGTGATGCAGTTTGGATCAGACAACCTCCTGTTGTCACATCCCACCCATTTTGTCCCTAAACTGTGTGTTCCTGCTGCCCACCTGGAGCTGGGGCTGAGCCCCCATGCTCCAGGCTTGACATCAGCATTCCAATGAGATTTTTGCAGCAGACAATTGTAAATGTCCTCTGGAAATGGCATGAATTCTGCAGACTCACTGTGTGGGGCTGTTACAGCTCCAGCAGTCACAGTCTGGAGTGGGGCCCCTGGAAACTCAAAGGTGTGAGATCCTTATCTGCAGGCAGCTGGATGTGCAGGGCATCATTGCCAACATCCCCAGTGCAGATCTCAGGGTGTGTTGGACCACCTGTGCTGTTCCCTCCTTTCCCCTGGCTATTGCAGAGCAGCAACAGGGAGGTCACCAGTGCAAGTGGGAGACTTGGCGCTGCCTTCTGCTTCACCTCTGTGGATTTTACAGGGGGACGTTTCCAGTCACAGGACCAAGAGTTTTCTGTGGCACCCAAGGATTGCTGAGCTCCTCACCCCCTTCCAGCTCTCGTTTCTTCCTGGCTTAAATGTGCAGGGAAGCAGACCTTGCCAGATGCATCCAGAGGAGGTTCCAGCACTAGGTGTCTGCCTTCCTGCATTAGTTATTTGCATTTGTTGCATTCCTGGTGTTTACATCTTTTTTTTCTCCAGAGCTATGAGGAGTATTTGAACTGTCAGTGGTGCTGTGCATTCCCAGCCCTTCCATCTGAGCCTGACAGCCTGAGTTTGTGGAGAGGAGTCAAGTGAGGAGCAGGCAGTGATGCTGCCAGGGACCAGCATGGGAGTTTCAGCACAGTCTGCCCTGTTGGGTCTGATTTGTGGCACAGCAAAACAACCGTGGCAATATTTGCTTATTTGCTCACTGAAATGCTGTGTTCTACAGTGCTGAGGTGGCACAGCTCAGAGGTCTGCTGCTGGAGCAGTTACATCACAGTGGAAGTGTAAATCCCTATTTTTATGCACTGCCACCTAGCAAATACTGCATTGCCTGTGATATAATGCATCCCCAAGGACGGGAAATTATTTTATTTCTTGTTCTTATTTCTTTCTTCTTTTCATTTCCACATATCATGGTTAACATGTACATCAGGACTGAGACTTAATAAACTGCAGGGTTTTCTCCTGCAGCTCAGGAGTGCTGAGGGGTTTGACTTGGTTCAGAAACAGTTAAGCTCCTGCAGCTGAGCAACTCATCTGTAATTAAGGGCAGGCATCTGGCTATAAAACATCCTGCTCTAGGAGGGCTCTTGTGCTGGCAGGTGCTGAGGGCTCCATCAGCTGGGTTTGACAACAGGGAATAGGGGTAGTGACCCTCCCGGTCCCTCCTGGGCCAGGGGACCACCAGACCCTCTCCGGAGTGGTGGCCCTGGGCTCGTGGCAGGGCTTGTGATGCCCGTGGCAGAGCTGGTGGCCTGGGCCTGTGCAATGCAGATCTGCAGCTGGTGCACAAACCCTGAGCTCCTGGGCCCTGGGATACTGAGAAATACCCATTTCTTTCTGTTTCACAAGTGTTCTTGAAAATTCTTGGAAAGGCAGCTTGGCCTGTGCCCGCAGGTCTCCCCAGGCCTGCAGAGCACTCACAGCCACGCGTTGTTTTCCAAACAAGTGGATTTGGCTCTTTGCTAATCTGAGGTGGGTCAAGGGTAAAATTTTGACCAACTTTGTATTCCAAGGGGGTCTCTAGGGAGAAATTACAGCAGCTTAAAGAGTGACAGCCACATTCCAGAAATAACTCCTGTTCTCCCAGCACAGGGAACAAAATGAGCACCCTCAGAGCAACATGTTTGTTCCAAACATTAGACCTTTTCCTTTTTTATCCAGGGCTTGAAGAAACTCTTACTGGCTTCCAAGAAAACTTTACAAGGGTACTTTAAAGGAAGCCAGGAACTGTAAGGTACTGGTTGCCACTGGGCTGCTCACAAGCACCAGCAGGTAAGGAGAGCCAGGGGAAGTCAGTCCAAACTTCAAGGTTCAGCTGAAGGCCAGAAAGAACCCAGTGCCATGGAAGCCTGAAGTAACTTTCTCAGTTTTCTCTTATTTAGCTTCATCTTCCCACTGCTAGAATGATGTAAAAACATATCCTTTAAGTATGGCTACAAGAGCAACAGTGAAATAAGTTTTCCCTTCTTGCAGCAGATCAAATGTGCTACTGAGATTTGTGGGGTTTCTTATAACTCGTAGGATGCAGCTTACAAGCTGTTGCTAGAATCATTACCAGGGTCTATTCCTGTTGTTTACAGAGCCCATCACATTGTCAAGCCTTTGAGTGTGTGCTGAGGTGGTCCCTCATCACCACCATCCCACAATCTGAATTTAAAGCTGAGCCCGGGGCACTGTCACTGTTGGCTCGCTGGAAGTCCAACCTGACATAACAATTCCTCTTACTGGAGACAAACAGCCCTGTAAATAATGCCACCAAAGCTCCCTGTTGCTTCAGGAGGGATGTTTCCAGCTCTGGAAAATAAACATCTTGGTTTTAGTGTGCTGCTTTATTGCAAGAGATGCTGCCCATTGCTGAGCTTTGGCCTTTCCACAGCAGTGGGAGGTCACTGTCCTGTGACTCCCTTTATATGACTTTTGTTCAGAAAACATTTTTGAGGATTGCTAAGATTAGCCATGATTCATGAAAATAAGGCCTAATTTGCTATACACAAACATTTCCATTTTGCAGCAGTTCCCCTGATCTCTGGGTAAAAGCAAAGAGCACAGTGGAAACTCCTATTTCCCAGGAAAATCAGGGCTGTGACTGCCAAGTTCTGCTTTTCGTACTCCACGTCTCACAGGTGAAACTGGGACAACCCCACGGCGTGGCCAGGCAGTTTGGCTTGGAAAAAAGGAACCATGCACACAGGAAGCACCTGCTGGGAGAAACAATGCATGGGAGCTTTTTCTGGTACCCAGGAACCTGCAGTGAGCACTGGGGGTCTATCCTGCTGCCAAAGTGGGCAGAGGATATTTAAGTTTGCTGCAGCTAAACAGGTAAAGTTTAACTAAAGTTTAGCTAAACAGGCGAAGTTACTCTTGGTGACTAAAGTTCAGCATGAGGGCAAGTGCAATGCTCCACCAGCAAACGTGGTGGGATTGACCAGGGCAAAAGTCAGTCTTGGGAACTGGAAAAGCCAACTGTTGGGAAAACACCTCCATAAAATAGGGCTTGCTGGGATAAAGACGGTACAAAATATGTATTTTACCCCCAAATTGTGCAATTGCACAGAGTTTCCATACCTGACCTTGCCAAATTCTTCAACCCTCACAGTCATCACCATCTCCCACTAAATTCCCTTTATCCTGATTTAACCACCAAACTAAGCCCACCTGGCCAAGGATGGGCTCCTGGCTGGGCACAGACCATGCCTGACAGCAGGATGATCCTACACCTGGTCCCAGGAAGAACATGAAGGGTCTATTCCAGAAGAAAAGTAGAATTGTGTCAACAGCCCATTCAAGCTTTGTGCTGACATACAGTCTGTTGTGCTGGTTTGGAGCTGAAGAAGCATCTCCTGCAGAAATGCTGGGGGAGAGCTTTGTATCTTCTTGATCATCGAGCGTTTCTTAGAGTAGAAGCCAAATCATAGCACCAGGCTATAAACTCAGCATAGATCCAAACAGAGCGTGAAAAATGAGTCAAAAGATGGTTTTTCATCAGCCTGAACAAGAAAATCCATCCCTAATGCCTTCATTAACAGTCATTTCATCATGACCCTGTTCAGACTCGCTTCAGGACTTGGAAGTCCAGTATGGAAGAACTTAAGAGCAAGATGTTTCTGGTCCTTCAGACTCCACCAGCAGAAAGTTCCTTTATTATCCAGCCTGTTGGTTGCAGGGGTGGGGGCACAGCGTGGACCTAGAAAATAAATTAGCATTTAATAATTTAGCAGTTATCATTCCTTCTGGTCTTCCTCACTTTTCACAGTGCCATTCCCACCAGAGGCCCTCAGGAGAGCCCTCCCAGCACCACAGGAGACAGTTTTGCTTTGCTTCACAAGGTCTGTGTGGTGAGGAAGGAGCTCGTGGGGGCTTCACCCCTGATCCTGCAGAGCCACGATGCTGCTGCTCATCCCTGACCAGCTGGTGGAAGATTATCCCAGGTTTCCACCATGGAGAAAGCCTGGGATGGACCAACAGTCCTTGTGCAACTGGGCCACGTTCCACTGCATCCATGAAGGAAGAAGATTTGCCTTTAGGTTATGGGAAGAAAGCTGTTTGCAGGAGTGTCAGGGGTAAAAATGGAACAACTGCCAGCCTTGCACACACCAGGAACTTCAGCTGAGGCTGGAGTATGGTCCTGCCTGGAGGACAGGTCCCCAGGCACGGGGCAAACCTGCTCCAGGCCTGGGTCAGACCTCAGCAGCCACCAGTCACCCGTGAGGAGTTAGTGCAAAACAGGAGCTGTGCCGGGAGAGACTCCTGGGATGGGGAGAGATCAAATAAAAACTGCGACCAGGGCACGGCCCCAGGCTGGGGGACAGAGCCATCAGGGCACAGCATGAGCTCCGCTGGTGCTCACTGCTGTCAGAGGCAAAAGCACTGGCGTGGCCATGGCAGCAGTAAAAGTCAGTAGTAAAAACTCCAGTCCAGGCCAGTGAGAGAATTGCAAGAGTGACACTGAGGTGACAATATCCAAGTGTCTCAGGACACACTGACAGAGAGAAATGCAGCTGCAGAGGAGTTTCACTCAGGAAAGCATGGCCACAGCCTTTCCAGCATCCCCGAGCCTTTCCCTTTCACCACCCCATCACTTCTCATTACCAGCATTTATTGCTCACCATAGGGCTCCCAGCAGCAGTATACACATTGAAAGCATATTATTTTTCAAGTCCAGGTCTGAAAACAGCCTGTATCAAACTGTTCCCCCAGTTTCCTTCTGCCAGCCCATGTCTCTCCTGGTGCAGCCATGTGTTCCCAGGCTCCAAGCCCAGCTGCTCTTGTAAACCACACTCCGAGCACATGTTCCTGCATGGGAGGTTCATTATAATTTTCAGGTTTCTTTCACTGGTGTGTGTCCTCACTGCATGCCCCCAAAGGGCTCCTTTCAGCAGGATTTGTACGAAGTTGCTTGATTGGCTTCAAGCTCCTTTGTGAGTTTACCCAGTGCCAAGCTCAGGCACCGAACCCATGCCAGGTAATTCGTCATTTCTTCTTAAAAGCTATAGACAGAATCCTGCCCTTGGCTTATCAGATAAAGGCCTGAGAATTGCCTTTCAGCCCACCTAATGAGGGTTTGTGTTTTTCTACGCTTGGGAGGATGGATGGTCTTAATTTCCGCTTTCCTTCAAAGAGAGCAATTTTCTTCCACAAAAAAGACCAGGAATAATAGACACAATGTGGCTTGTTCTGAGTCATCCTTTAACCATTTGTACTTATATTTTCTCTTTGTGCATCTTCCTACTAAGACCCTGAAACTCTGAGTTCTTTCAGCTGCTGTTGTGTGTTTTCTCCTGCCACGAGACGTTTTTGTGCCTGAGGGTTCAATGCACAGCTATCACCCTCTCCCAGACTTTCTGCAGGCTGGCAGAGCCTCCATAAATAATTCCCTCAAATTTGAGGTGTTCAAAGCTGGGCTTTACTATTCCAGCTCTAAAGGACTTGCCTATTTGATGGGAAGCAGCCGAGGCACTCGGGACTGTGCAGGGACAGAGCTCCTTCTGTGCCCAGAAATCATTCCAGTGACAGCCCGGTGCACCAAGGTGGAGGCTCCATAGGAGGTCCCAGTCAGCCTGGCACAGCTCATATTTAACAACCCCACACGAATATTCTTGGGCATGGCAGGGTTTGTATTGTCCAATGTTTGGCCAAATGGTAAATAGAAAGTTCTATTTGATTTCTCTGCTTCTTGCTCTCTCCACATTCACCCCACATTTGTCACTGTCTCACCCCCAGCTGGGAACTCAGCCCATCAGGTTCAGCTACTTTCCTTGAGTTGGCATCCTGAGGGCTCACCAAGGGAGGATAAAGCAGCAGGGAAGGAACAGAAACCAGCTGATTCATCTGCTGGATGCTCCTTCTGCTGCCTCTGCAATGAGAACAGAGTGAAGTGTCCCTCCCTTACTCACTGCCAGGGACAGTCTCAGTTTGTCTCTGCTGAGTAAAACACAACCCAAACCAGCAATGTCATGGGGCTCGGTTGAAAGACCCCAGGGAAGGGCTGGAGCTGTGTCAGGGCAGGGTCAGGTTGGATCTCAGGGGAAGGGTCTTCCCCCAGAGGGGGGTTGGCACTGACCAGGCTCCCCAGGGCAGTGGGCACAGCCCCAAGGCTGCCAGAGCTCCAGGAGGGATTGGATGATCCTCTGGGGCACAGGGTGTGACCGTTGGGGATGGGCCTGTGCAGGGCTGAGGGTTGGACTCGATGGTCCTTGCGGGTCCCTTCCCACTCAGCACATTCTGGGATTCTGTGAAAGAGCCCCAACCAGGAAAAGTAGATGCTGGAACTACACCTTCACACCTGACTGTACCAGGTCCCATGATTTCAACTTTTCAACACCAAGCAGGGAATCCAACAGTACCTCATCCAGGTGACTGCTAAAATGCTGCCTTACAGCAGCACAGTTTCCATTTTTCCAGTGTTCCTACGTGCTGGGGCAGATACGCAGCTGTGGGTGGGCAGTGTGGTGGCTGGAGCAGCCCCTGGAGGTGCACCAGGGCTCAGCTCCATTGGTGACAAACCAGCAGGAACAAGGAGAGCTGGAGCCAGGCTGTACTCAGGTGCTTATCCAGCCTCATGCAGCAGGTGAGGCAGCACCACAGGATCAGGAGTTGTCCCAAATCCAGCACCGCTGTGCAGAGAGTGATGTGTGTCCATCCTGCAGCTCAGCCTTACTCCATAAGGCCAGGTGACCTGGCCATGTCTGGGCACAACCAGCCACTCTGGAACAGTGCTTCCATCTCCCTGGAAAGCCTCAGTGTGTGTGGGATCCCTCTTGATGTCATTGGAAGAGATTTTCTTCTTTAATATCCTGCCTTTGGTTTTGCAGGAGAAGGTGTCCATGCTGCAGGACTGTGACCGGGCACGGAGGGTGGGAAGTGTCCCAGTGGGATGCTGAGGATGGAGACAGGAGGAAGAAACTGTGGAATACAGCCGTGAAACCCTTGGCACTGATTATCCCCTTCCCATCACGCAGGCACCAGCTGGAAGGCCGTGTCAGTGCGGGATGTGAACGTGATGAACCACACCAAGATGTTCACTGGTGGCACCTCTGCTGCTGCTGAAACCCAGCCCTGAGTTCACAGCAAAGGCAGGAGCTGGAGCAGGAAGAAGGAAGCAGCAGCCTGCAGGTACCACCAGGCTGAGTTCGTGCCTGGGGCTGTCCCGTGGGGAACAAGCCCAGCCTGCACAGAGGGCCCAGAATCACGGCCAGGAGCAGGTTGGAAGGCACGAGGGAAGGTCAGCTGGACACCCCCTGCTCAAGCAGGGCCACACAGAGCCAGTTGCTCAGGACTGTGTGGTGGGCAAAGGACCAAGTCCATCCCTCTCCAAACGAGACAGACCCCACAGGCCTCAGGAGGTGCCACAGACACCTTCCAGCCAGGGTGACCCAAAGCAGTGGTTCACATCCATCACAGTAGTCCCTCTCCACAACACAAGGATCCCAAAAGTTTTAGGGCCCAGCAGGAAAAGCTGGGCTGAGCACCAGGAAAAGTGGGAGAAAGCAGAGCCCTCTCAATGAAACAAAATCCAGCCACTGCGTATGAAGCAGTTGCAGTGAGGACTCCCAGTGCCTGGGTAACTCTGTCTGACAGAGCCTTTCCAAACATCACACGAAGTCCACAGGCTGGAAACAGGCAGAGAGCTGTGCCATCAAATACATTCTCTGCAGTAATTACTGATGGCACCTGAGGCACCCAGGCCCTTAAAGTTTAATGGGTGTGTTAAGAAGGGAGAAAGAAAAAATGCTGGGACAGTTTCTTATGACACTCCTTTCTAACTACCTTTGGTGAAGAATGGAGGTGCAGGAAAGATTACCCTGGAAATTCAGACACCAAAGAGTAGCTTTGAAATATGAAAGTTCACAGATCAGCCAAGGTGCCCAAAGCAGAGCAGGAACTCCCGAGAAAACACTGACATATGTGAAGAGCTGAGAGGAAAAACCAAATACACAGCTGATTCCCAATGGGAAGGAATGGAATAGACTGATTTGGGTTGAGAGGGATCTTAAAGATCATCCCATCCCACCCCCTGCCATGGGCAGGGACACTTTCCACTAGCCCAGGTTGCTCCAAGCCCTGTCCAACCTGGCCTTGGACACTTCCAGGGATCCAGGGGCAGCCACAGCTTCTCTGGGCACCCTGTGCCAGGGCCTCCCCCCCCTCACAGCCAGGAATTCCTTCCTGACATCCCATCTAGCCCTGCTCTCTGACAGTGGGAAGCCATTCCCCCTTGTCCTGGTCCTCCAGCCCCTTGTCCCCAGTCCCTCTCCAGATCTTCTGGAGCCCCTTTAGGCACTGGAAGGCCACATTTAGGTCACCCTGGCTCCTTCTCTTCCCCAGGCTGAATAATCCCATTTTTCTCCTCATGTGAGAGGGGCTCCAGCCCTCAGAGCATCTCTGTGGGCTGTATTTCTTTCCTTCTTTGATAAATTAGTGCAACAACCGTGAAGAGCCCAGAGATCATTGCTTCTTGTTTGTAAACTTCCCAAGGCACTTGGCTGAGGAAAAGGGAGCCATCCATCCGGATGGCCAGTCCTTACAGGAACGAGCTGAAGGAGAGAGAAATCCAGGCTTGGGTTGACCTGGTGTGTTGGTAGTTTTGTGACTCCACTGTTTCTGCTGGTGCAACTTGGAACGAAAACGGAAAATCCCTGGATCAGCACATTCTATCAGTGCAGGTTTCCATTTCACTGCAGAATTAAGAGAAAATTATTATATGAAATGTTTGTACAGGCAAAAGCACCCAAATTTCAGAGGCTCCATAGCTCAGGGGTTAGAGCACTGGTCTAGTAAACCAGGGGTCGTGAGTTCAAATCTCACTGGAGCCTTGTGGGTCCTGAACCTCCTGCAAAGATCCTGCTGCTTTATCTTCCTGTTTATGTCCTAAATGTTGCTGGGACATCCTTTTTTGGAGCATCCACCCGAACCCATGTGAAATACAAACACCCTATAGCACCTACACCAAATAACAGGCAATGAGAAGCAGAGAAAATAGCAATGGCCAGAGTTGCACCCTGGAAATATTTTTAATGCAGAGCAATCGGAGATAGGAAACACCCAATAATGGGATTTAGAGCCTTGTGGACCCTGCAGGCTTTGTGAAGTTCACTGATGGACGAATCTGAAATGGCTGCCAGGTATTTCCAGTCAGAGCTGGTTCATCTCTTCATACATCAGCAGGATGATCAAATTATGTCTCCAGAGCTCAGTGATTGCAGAGCTGGCTGAAAACATCATAAATATGGTTTGTGGAGGAACAGGAACGTTGTTCAACAGTAACAGTAACAGTAACAACAGAGCTCTGCTGGGGGGGGCTGGAAAGATATCACTTTTAAGAATGAAGAAATACTTAGGAATTAACATATTTTGCATCTCGAGTTCCATGAATTGCAGTCCAGATTTATGAGATTTCCTACTCTGCCTGTGCACGTCCCTTTTTCCTGCTCATTTTCCAGTAGACTTCCTATATTGAATCCACCAAAGTGATCCAAACCAGTGATGTAAAAGGTCATTTCTGAATTAGAAGAGGGCTCAAAAGCCTGAAACATTTTGTCCAGTGGAGGTAGGCGCTGGTGCCAGGAGGGACTCGGTGCTTTGCTCACCTCTGTTCAGCCCGTTTCCTCACAGCTCTGCTGTCCCAAAAACAGTGAGTTTTGGGAGATTGATGTGTTTCCTCCCCATGAGAAGGGACCTGCAGGAATTCCTCCGCTTTCCTCTGTGTATGTCACAGTAAGGCTGAAGAGACAGGAGCCAGCAGGGTTCCCAGTAATCTGCAACCCAATAAACCAGCCCAAGTTATGGTTACTGTAACCCAAGATGGGTTGGAAAATGGACAGATGTGTTTTACCAAAACTGAATTTGTCTCTGGACTGTTGTGGCTCTACATCTCCTTACCCTGTCCCTCGTTCCAGCCTATCTTTTATTTTGCTTTCGTATGAAACTGCTGAGCAAGACCCAAAAAGATCTTTGTGGTTCAAGTTCCCTTTTGCAACCAGGCTCCTGATTTTGGCTTAGCTGAGCCTGGGAGGGATAGAAATGATCCTTTGAAACATGAATGTCTCTCATCTCCATGCAAGAGTGACAAATGCTCAGGATCTGTTTTGCTGAATTCTTAATCTATCCCTCATATTGATGTATAAGCTCCTCTCCCAGTGACCCTCCTGCAGTGCAGAGCACCAAGCACACTAATGCTGCTCCTTAAACATGGTGCAAAGATGATTTTCCCGGTGGGCCTGGGCCCTAAATCCCTTTGTATCCATCCCCCATCATCTTTTTCTCTGCTGAAAACGGGGCTTTTCAAAAATAGAGCTTGACAAGAGGGGCAAAGAGGGCAAAGTGGTTTATATCCATATTCTGAAGCCTTGGTAAGTGTGGGAGGGAGGGAGGAAAGGCACCTCCTCATCTTCATTGCTCCCCAGGGCAATGGACACAGCCCAAAGCCTGCCAGAGCTCAAGGGGTGTTTGGACAATGCTCTTGGGACTGTTGGGGTGTCTGTGCAGAGCCAGGATCCTTGTGCGTCCCTCCTGTTGACCTGTGAGATGGAAATGCTCCACCTGCTTTCAGGATCCAGGGAAGGTTGTGTAGCTCTGCCACAAGAACTGTACCAAGGCTGGTCCCCTTACGGATTTGCTCAGGGAGAACTCCTGCTCTTTAAAGCTGTGACCTGCCTCAATCCAGAACCAGGCACCCTTTTATTGCTTTGTTAAGGAGATTTAAAGGTGTCATCCTCTTTATCCAGGAAAACTTGTTTTTCATATTTTCCTGAAAACTTCAGAAACCATTTCTATTTTTGAAGACCATCCTGGACTCTGTGCATTTTTCTGACATGCTTTTCATTCCTGGGTCTCCTTCCAAGGGTTGCATCAAGCTGGGTAGAGAAATCATTCCTTTCATTGTAAACAACAGTGAACTTTGTGGCCCAGCAGGCTGGACCATCGAGGTGCCCGTGGCCATGCCCTGAACCCAAGGACCACGTGCTCAGAGCTGCATTTCTGCCTCCAGCTCAGTTCTAGTGAAGGCCTCAACTAATCCAGTTCTTAAGTCATGTGGGAAGCTACAAATAAATAATTTAATCTGGGGAGGGAAAGTTTGAGCAAGAGCCAGGGAAAATGTTCCCATGTTTAAAGAGGTTTTAGCCTTAGCAATACAATTTACACTGATGTTAAAATCTGACATCCACAAGGATCAAATGTTAGCCTTGAGCCTCAGCCCAGAGGAGAAGCAGCTGATAAAATTGGTAGGACTACAGAATTCAGCATGGGGAACAGTCCTCTAAAGTTATTTATTTTCCAGTTGTCCCAGAATGAACATGCTCAATGCATTATTCCAAACAAGATACTGTGGTTTGAACAATATTTTTTGAAAAACAAATCTGAAGTGTTTTGTTTGCATCCTGGAGAAAGGGTGACTGCAGCTGTCACAGGCAGCTCCACTTCGCACCATCACCCTCCCACTGCACTTTCCTCTTGCACCAAGAGCTGCCCCTTGTTCAACCCCCACTTCCCTACAGACCTGAACTCCACACCCACAGCCAGGGAAATCCCTAAAATCCATGAACTGTGCCTAGGGATTGGACCACTCGCTCAGCCACACTGGATGTTTAGGTGGGAGGAAAACCCCTGCTGCTCTCCCAGTCCTTCTGCTGACACCTCTGGGAAAGCCAAACAGGCATTTTGGGGAAAATCAAACAAAAAAAAATAGGGGAAAATGATTCACACCAAACAACTAGTGAAAAATAAAAATAATAACAAAAGAGAGAATGAGAAATGCTCACAGGTTCATCCCCACTTTGCTGTGGTCATGGCCAAGGGATCTCTCTCAAATGCAGAGACGACAAGATTCCCTCCTCACTGGAGGACAATCTCCAGTTAAAGCTCTGCCAGGCACAGGGAGCTCTGCAGTATCCACAGGGAGATGTGTGCACAGCCTGTGCCTCATCCACCCACATCCACGCCATTCCTCAGTGCCTTGGTGCAGAATTTTTCCCAAGGAGATTGTCATCTCCCTGCATTTTAAGCATTGGAACAGGTTCCCCAGGGAAGTGGTGGAGTCACCATCCCTGGAAGTGTTCAAAGAACAAGCAGATGTGGCACTTCGTGTCATGGCACTTTGTGACATGGTTTTGTGGGCACAGGGGTGTTTGGTTAAAGGCTGATCTTGGAAGTCTCTTCCAATCCTGATGTTTCCGTGGCTCTGTGACCTCCCAATCACCAGCTGCTCCTCCTGAACCACAAGGCCTGAAAAGAGCTTTTCTATAAAATCCAGTAATGCAACAGCTTCAGTGAGACCTTCTGGCTGCCCAGAAAGGCTGAAAGCAGACACTGTGCACCCAAAGCTGATGGAACATGGTCTTGGTGCTCCCCAAAAGTGCCAGCTCTGCAGGCTGATATGACATCGTCCCAGAACCCCTGAAAACCTCGATGACCTATCACTGACTGCCCATTTCTTTGGAATATGTGAGCCTCTTGCAAGCACAGAGCCCTGGCAGCAGGCAAAGGTCACTTCCAAGCTGGAGTCAGGCTGAGAAGCTCAGAATCAAAAGCTCCTGGCCAATATCGACATATCCCAAATACCTGCATGAATGTTTGGGAGGAATCACACCCTGATTCCAGGAGAAAACCCCAACCCAGCAGTTCACATGGACAGGTGACAGCAGTGGGAACATGGCTCAAAGCCACAGACTGGTGGGGCAGGTTCTCAAGGCTCTTCTTCAGCATCCAGTGGGACTTGCACAACACCCTGTTTCTGGAAACACTGAGTTCCCAGTCTCTTACTGGCTGTGCTGCTCACCCTGAAAACTTCCAAATCTATTGAGCAGGCTGGGAAACCTTGCCTTCCTAAGGGCAGGTCCCTCAGGGTTTAATACTGGCACTATAATCCTCCAGGACTCAGTGAGATACCGCTGACCCACTCAGGGCAGTTGGAATAAGAGGTTGCCTTCACAGCAAACATCCTCGTTCCTGGGGGCCATTCCTCCATGAAAGACCTGGAATAACCCACGGGATTGTTGTAGTAATTGCTAATTTAACCAAAGTATAAAAAGCCAACCACACCCACTTTCACGCAGGCACCCTGCCATGCAAATAGGAACTGAAGGGCAGCTCCAGGGTGGGGGTGGGAGTCTGTGAGGACACAGCAGAGGAACGGTGGGTTTGCCTCGGATGGGGAGATGGAGGGAGTTCATTGTGTTTAGTCTCACCACAGGAAGGCTAAAAGTAGACATGACTAACCCCTGTAAATACCACAGGAGTAAACAAGCAGAACGAGAAAGAACCATTTAAACTCAATTACGTGATGAGCGGGAGTGAATGTGTGAGGCTGGAATTTAAAAATTCAAAAAGGTTAAAAAAATATAAAAATGAGAGGAGTAATTTTTTCAAGCAACACAGGCAACAGGAGGAGCAAAACCCATGAGAGGTGACAAACCAGCTGGAGAGCACAGCTGGACTCCGAGAGCCCAGAGCTCCTGTCCCATATTCTGTTCATTGGTGATATCCGGGAGTCACAGAATCCCAGACTGGTTTGGGTTGGAAGGGACCTTAAAGCTCATCTCATTCTAACCCCTGCCATGGGCAGGGCCACCTCCCACTAGCCCAGGTTGCTCCAAGCCCCGTCCAACCTGGCTTTGGACAGCTCCAGGTGTGACCCTGTCCACGTTCAGCAGCGCCTGTGCTGTGAATACTTGTGTGTATCCGGGTGAACTGTTAACAGTCTTTAAAGTAACTTGTTTCTACAAATGCTCCTGAAAACGACTTTAGGCCTGTTTTCTCTCCTCCCCCCTGGAGAGCTGGTGAGGTACCTGTTGGTTGCCTCACCTCCCCCCTGCCCGATAGGGAAGCAGTTCATTCCCTGTGCAGGGAGCCTACTTAGAGAGCTCCCTTGTTCTAATAATGGTCACCTATTTATAGCCTTTTATAATTTGTTTCATGACAAAGAGATTCTGCAAGATGGTCCTTGATTCTTGCAAGTTTGTAATGATTTTTTCCCTTCCTGTGTTATTGAAAGTAGCTTTTGTGCTCAGAAAAATGCCTGTAATAAAGGCTATTTCATGTGCTCAGGGTAAATGATAGGGACTTTAATAGGCTTCTGATGAAAGCTTAAAACTTCTCTTTGTTTCCCTTCAGTTCTTTTCAATCTTCTGGGTCAGATGAGCCTGGCTTAGCCTAAGACTTCCAAGAGCAGACAAGGTACAGAGGAAAATGCTCTCAGTGCTGTTCAGCCTTGCTCAGTCCTCGGCCCCGAGTCTCTGGTGGTGGCACGTTGCAAACAGCAGAAGGGCAAAGTCTGGAGATGGCACTGACTGGGCTTAATCTGCTCATTCTACAACTGTCCCTCATCAGATATGACAATTGAATTATTTCTGCTGGGCCAGCTGTTAAATATTGTTGGCACTGGTACAACTGGCCTGATGAAATGCCCTCCAACCCTTTCCCCCCACAGATCTCTGCACCATCACAGCCACCACTCCACTCCTCTTGCCACTCTGGACTGCAGTGCACAACTGCATCATTTTCACTCCAGAAGACCCTCTCCGAGTTTTCTGCATTTTCTACAATATTTTTAACCTAAAGAAGAGCTTTTCTCTCCAAGCATCTCCAGATGAGGTGCTGGTGGCCTGTCCTACGTGCGGTGCTGCTGAGGGAAGGTCAAAGCAGAGGAAGAAGTCTTTGCTGTCTGTGTGTCAAGGCTCAGACTTAACAAAGACCCCCATCTTTGAGGGGGAAACAGGACAGAGAGAGAGTGGGGCCCTGAAGCCACAGCCTGCCCCTGCATCCTGCCAAAGCCAGCAGGGCCTCACTATGCTGTGGGCTGCAGTATTTCATTAGTCAGGGGTCAGGTTCACACCACTGTGGTTCTTCTCTTCTTACCTGGAGTTTCTTCACAGTTGAAGCTTTCCCCAACTCTCTGATGGGCTGCAGCTCTGTTAACTGGTAAAGTCACAGAATCTCTCTGAGCTGGAAGAGACCCACAAGGATCCTCCAGCCCAGCTCCTGGCCCTGCACAGACACCCCAGCAATCCCAGCCTGTCCCTCAGAGCATTGTCCAAACCCTCCTGGAGCTCTGTCAGCCTTAGGGCTGTGCCCACTGCCCTGGGGAGCCTGGTCAGTGCCAACCAGCCTCTGAGGGAAGAAGCTTTTCCTGAGATCTGACCCAACCCTCCCCTGGCACAGCTCCAGCTGTTCCCTGGATCCTGTCCCTGGTCACAGAGCAGAGATGGTGCTGTCCCTTGTGAGGAAGCTGCAGCCCCCGGTGAGGTCTGTCCTCAGTCTTCTCCAGCTGAACAAACCCAGTGAGCTCAGCCTCTCCTCAAGACCCTTCACCATCTTTGTGCTCCTCCTTGGTCCCTCCCTAATCTTCCCAGCACATTCCTGAGTAGAGATAACAGTTTTCTAAAAACATTTTGGGAAGAAGAAGCTGTGACTTAGCAAAAACTTACAAAAAAGCCATTTTGAAACATGTTTAAACAACATTAAAAACTTCTGATTTTACAGCATTTAGGCTGTTCTCTTCATTCTCTTTAATAGTCCATTTCTGACAGGAGTTTTTCCACCCCACATATGGCATGTCGACTCCCACACCCTAATGGCTTTAGATCTTGTCCTGTGGTGCCCCAAACTGCCCCCAGGATTCATGTTACCGCTGCCTGGGCAATCCACAGCCCTGCACCACCTCTGCCTTTCCCCTTTCCTCGTTTCCCAGCCTTTGCCTTCTGCCCCTTGGCTTGGACCCCCCATTTCTGACGCTCCCAGTCGCTGATGCTGCATCTCCACACACACTTCCAGGTGCCAGCCGGGACCTCCCCGGGCATCCCAGCAGCCAGCAACCCTTGCCAGCCCTAGAAGGCGCCCAGGCCATTGCCACACTGTTGGTGGGATGTGCCTGGGACCACCAGGAGGCATTAATCCTCCACCAAGGGCAGGCAGGTGCTGGGAAAGCCTTGCACGGCTGCTGAGCCCCAGAATCCTCGTCCCAGTTCGGCTCCAGGGCCCGGCAATGCTTTCATGTCAACCACAGCTGCAGGAGGGACGGAGCCTCAGCACCAGCAGCCGGCTCCGTGTCCAGGAAGCCTGGCGGGATGATGTGGCCTCTCCTGGGTTAGATTCGGGTTCCCTTTTACCATGAGAGGGCAGCACCTGGGCCTGCTGCAAGAGTTCTGCCTGTGGAGCTTCCAGCAAGGACGCACCAGGCTCCCTGGAAAACATTCAGCAAGCCGACAGGGGATTCTTTTGCTTCCAGTCCAAGAGTTAGGCAGAGGATGGGTCCAAACTAAACCCTTCACACAGCTTTCCCTCACAACCGGGCTGTTTGCTTCTTCCTATGCTCAGCTGCACAAAGGAATCTGGAATTGCCAGGAAATTCTCCCTGTTCCGCTCAGGATGGAGGTGAATTGGGCTTTGTTTTGTTTTCTCAGCTGTCACAACCAAAGTGTTTCAGGAATTCGTGGGGACCAGGGAGGGATTACGAGTCTCAGGCTCCAGGGGGGCCTTTGGGTTTCCCCCACACCCCCGCTGTGATTCCCCAGATCATCACCAGTGACAAACCTGGGCAATCAGGACAGTTTGGGGGAGCCCAGTGTTGGCTTCCTTTCTCGGGTGAGCCTGAAGTTTCCTTTCCCGGGAAGGCAGAGCTACTGAAGGTGTGTGTCTGCTTTTATTTCACCTTGTGTCTCTCCTTCCCCTTGTCCAGCAGTGGGAGCAGCAGGATCCAGTTTGCAGGGACACAGCCCATGCTGTAGTGCAGGGAAGGCTCTCAAAGCCCTGAGCACAAACAAGCCCTTCTCTGTATTTGGAAAGCAAAGAGCCACTTCAGCAGACACTGCGCATCACATGGATGCCCACCTGAGGGCTTCCAGGGGGTGGCACATTCCCTTTTGGAGAAAAACACGTTCTAGGAGTGACTTCCTTTGTGTTTGTAGAGGTAATTTTCCTGGAAACCATTCAGGAACTTCCTGATTCAAACACAATTGGCTGTGGCCCTGCAGCTGCATCAATGCTGCTGGAAAGCAGCATAATTATATTGCTACTGACACCAGCTCATGTCCTTCTCAAGGCTGAGACCAGAAGTTCAGCCTATAGCAACAGCTTGTGAATGTGAAGCATTGAGAAGTCAAAGGATTTGTCTCAAGGAGTTCATTTTCTGCCATGAAATTCATAGACTGAGCATAAACAAAAGAGGGTGAATATCCCCAAAGAGCACAGAATGAACCTTTTCAGTTGGTTTCATTGGCAATGCACTTTTTTTTCATAATAACTGGTTGTCTCAGTTGATTTTGGAAGGAGCAGTCAGAACTGAAACAAAGCTGTTGGGCTTCTCTGAGTGGGAACTGAAATGTTAGATTCTCTGCTGACTTGTGCTGGCCCCACAGTCAAATGTGATATTCCCCTTGGCTTTCCAAAGTGTTAATGAAGTCCAGAGACGACCTCAACTCTTGTTTTATATTTCATGGAACATTAATGGCAAATGCAGCCCCTGGCCCAGCACAGCAGATGTCTCAGACGGCCCAAATGCGACCTTGGCTCCTTTTCAAGCCCTTTTAGAGCCTCAGGGCAGAGCCTCAGCTGGGTCCCACAGCACAACCTGAGACTCTGCAGCCATTGCCCTCAGCTGGAGATCTGCTCTGAGTACAGATATTGTATATTCGGCACCCCAAGGTAAATTTTATCCTCATTATAGCCCTGAGTTCAGTCCTGGACCTAGTCCAGACCCTGGATGTTGCCCAGAATCTCTTCTGCACTGGAACCATTCCCGATCCAAGTCGCACCTTTTTCTGTGCCCCACAGGCCCATTTGTGCCACACACAGTTAGATTTGGTGTTGTACCTCTAAGCCTGTAGCCGAGGGGGAAGATGTTCCCATGGGACTCAGGCACATTCCTCCTGTCTTTTTGCCTTTTCAGAGGCTTTGGGACAAGTTTGTGCCTTTCTTCAAGGTGAGAGGAGTGAGCGTTGAAATTATATATTCTGAGAGCAACCCCTGGTTTATGTCCTTTCCTTCTGATCCCACTAATTTAAGCTCCACTCTGTACTACAGCTTCTATTTTCTCCTGTACCATCACCCTCCTCTGGGGCTCCCAACCATTTATTTTCATCAGAGTTTCAGAAATAGAGAATTAATCAAACACTGAGGTAGTGACTCATACTGGAAATTGCTACTTTTACACGTTCCCCACCTGGACTACAAACAAGATCTCCTTGAGATTTCACGGGGGAAGTTGCCAGTGGCAAATGCAAAGAGCTCGAGTGTTCACTGTGTTAAACTTCAGGCAGAACTATTCATCTAATTGTCTGGAAATCAGAGGTAGGGGCATAGTTTTGGGTGCCCAAGACTGTATCTTTTTTGGGGAGGAGACCTAAACTATATGTTTAGGTCAAGAAACAGGTTATTCCTCCCCTGGCCAGGCGTGGGTCACGTCAAACACAGAAGGGGGTTTGGCAGGAAAGCCCCTGAGTTTGGGGAAGGCAGGGCAGTGAGTGACCCGAGTAGGAGCCAAGGACCGACTTGGTAGCTTGGGAGGCCCCAGAAAGGAGCAACATGAGCACACTTCTGACCCCCCGAGAGCTGTGCATTGGGAGGGAATTGGGACCACACCGAGATTTGGGTTCACAGAACCATTTAGGAGTTGAGGTGCTGACTCCAGAGTCTTCTAAAATGCCTGAGGCTGGAAAATCATGCAGGGGTCATTGGGAAAAGTTTATGTCCTAGACCCCACCATGTGGGTCTTAGAGGTGAATCTGCACCAAACAGCAAGTCCAGCTTTGGGGCTGACTCAGCGAGAGCATCAAATGGAGAAGGGAAAAGATTTATGAGCAACACATGAAAAAACAGCTGTCAAAGAACTCTGCAGTGCTTGTAGGGTTTTTCTCTTCATTTTCTTGGTCCGTGACTCCTCAGCACAGTGTCCTGACAGAACCAGTTCATCTGGAAAGGTTTTCCTTTCTCTGCAGACCACAGAGAGCTCAGGTATTTGGGATTTCATTCACTCACCTTCAGTTCACCTCTTGCACCACATTCCCAGATCACAGCTAATGCTGAGCTAAAAGTGACCTAAAAGTGTCCAGGGCTTCCAGGATGGAAGGAGTGGACTGTGCACCTGCCACTTCCCCACAAGCTCCCAGTACAATATTGGAATACTGGGAGCAAAGAGCATCCCAGGGGAAAGCAAACACAGCAGGACTGCATTTCACAATACAGGGTGAGCCCAGCATAACTCAGCTCCGTGGAGCAAGAAAACCAAAGGCAGAAAGGTTTCAGTGAACAAATCCACAGCTGCCCTGCTGGTGAACATCTGTGTGTGGCAGGAGGGCTGGAGGAGCTGCAGGTACTTTGGCAGCCACCCAAACACAGGACATGCAGCACAAGTGACCCCGCTGAGGTCACCACACAGAGAATAACCCGTTCAGCCTTTCCGAGCCACTGTTCAGAAATCCTGGCATCCTGTAAGGGCAGCAATGGGATGCCCCAAGATGCTCAGTTGTCTTCAGAGAAAGATCCAGGTACCTAATGTGTAGGTGGCTATGAGAGAGGCATCCATGTGGAAATCCTGCCTGAGGCTGTGCAGAGGGCAGTGGGAGCGCGGTGGGAGCAGGGAAAAGCAGACCCCGATCTTTCCAAAGCAATTATGGGCATTGCAGGCCCTGCCCCTGAGCACAGGGGAGCGAAACAATGAGAAATCCTGGAAGTTCATGGCCACACAGAGCAGCTCACAGGAACCTCATTAGAGAAGTGGGAGGGGAGTGAAGAAGGGCTGCAGCAGAACCAGGAGCGGGATCCAGGAGCCCAGGGGCAGTGGGAGAGCCAGCGTGGGCTGTGGGTGATCCGGATGTGGAAGTCCTATTTCCTGGAATTACAGCCTGACAAGCCCTGGGGGAGTTTCCTCAGCTATTCAGGTTGCTGCAGCACTTGCCCCTTTCCCCACATTGTGCTGGGCAGCGGATGGAGGGTGTCACAGGCCAAGAATTCCACAGCCAACAAGAAAACGTCACTGGGTTTCCAGCCCTTTCCCAAACTGCTGTGCAGTTGCAAAGGCAGAATGTGTTGAAAAGAGTTTGCCAGGTGTATCCTGCAGGCCTAGAGAAGTGCCAGAGCCAGGAATGGGTGGCAGGACCTGGTCACATGGAATGATGAAGCACCACTGAGGGAGCTCAGCAGGTGTCAGCTGAGGAAGCTTGGCCAGGGAAGGTCTGTGGAAGATTGTTTTGATTCTTGAAGTTGGCTTGGAGCCCACCAGAGATCCTTCCCAAACTTGGTCATTCAGTGGTGCTGTGAGTCACTGGGGCAGAGGCACCAGCAGGGAGGACCTGCCCAGTGCTGTGTTTGAAGGACAGGAACTGTGTTGCACCAACATCCAAATGTCGTGGACATACCCCAGGATTTGAGTGCACAAACAGCACTGAGCTATTACCAAATCAGCCTGAAACCACCCACATATTCCATTTCATTTTCTCTTTCATTTAGAAACCTGTCCCTAAATGCACGTTTCCCCTGACCCAGAGTGGTGTGAGTCACTTCCACAATCCAACCTGCTCTGAACTCAAAAGCTTCTAGAGATGCTCATGGGATCCAGTAGCATCTTCAGAAGCTCCTGCTCTTGGAGTCTGGCTGAAACTACTCCTGTCCTCTCCATCTCTGCTTCTTTGGTCCCTATCCCCCCTGTAGCCCAGTGACAGGAGGCACAGCTTTCCATCAGCATCACTCCGAGCGATGGGAGCAGCGGGTGCCCAGCTCCGATTGCAGCAGCAGATCCTTCCCCACCAGGGCTGTCAGCACCACCAGCACATTGCAGCAGGTGCTGGGGTGGCCTGAACGTGCCCAACAATGAAATGTGCCCAACAGCTGCAGCCAGGTCACAGGGAGGACACCTCGAGGCTCTGGGAGATCCCAAAACACGCATCAGTGACAAACAAGATTAGTGTCAGTTGACATCTCAGCTGGTGTTTTGGGTGCCCATAAAACCTGCTTTGTTCCCAGCACTTGGGGCCCAGCCCTGCCCCTCGCTGCAGTGCTGGGCTCCCTGATCCAGCTATCCCAGCACATGGATCAGCCTCTCTCCAGGCAGGAGGGGAAGTGGAACAACATGTGTCCATCCACCTGCAGCTCAGCCTCCCTTGTAAGACCTCATGCCCTGGCCATGCCTGGACAAAAACAGATGCTCCAGGACTGTGCTTCCACTTCCCCGGAAAGCCTCAGTGTGTGTCTGATCCCTCCTGATGTCACTGGGAGGGAATTTCTCCTGTGACTTCACTGTCTTTGGTTTTGTAGGAGAACTTCTCCATGCTGCAGGACTGTGACAGGGCACAAAGGGTGAGAAGTGTCCCTCAGTGGGAGCTGAGGATGGAGACAGGAGGAGAAAGAAGCTGTGGAACACAGCTATGAAAACCTTGGCCCTGAATAGCCCCTTCCCTCCCATCCAGGCACCAGTGGAAGGTGGTGACAGTGTGGGATGTGAACGTGAGGAACTGCACTGTGGTGCCACTGCTGGCACTGGGGTGGCACCTGTCCCCAGGCACACCCAGCAGGAGGGTTCCTGGGGAGCCCAGCACCAGAAGGAGCCCAGATCACAGTGCTCCAGGTGTGGCCTCACCAGTGCTGAGTCACCTGGAGAATCACCTGCCTTCACCTACTGGCAGTGCTCTGTCTCGTGCAGCCCAGGGTGGCAGGGGCACAGCCAGCTCTCGTCCAGCTGTGTGGACCCTCAGATCCTGTTCTGCAAATCCCATTCAACCGGAAAAGAGGAATAACAGGGAGAGAGAGACGGGCCAAGTCCACAGCTCCTTTTGTGGGAGTGCAGGGAAGTAACAAATGGGATTTCGGTGCCTCTTTGGACAGCAGAGTCAAGGATGAGCTGTGTGGTTTGTCCAGAGCTGCTGCAAGTGCAGCTTTAGAGTCAGAAACCCAGAATGGTTTGAGCTGGAAGGGAACTTAGAGATCCTCTCATTCCACCACCTGCCACTTTCCACTAACCCACGTTGCTCCAAGCCCTGTGCAACCTGACCTTCAACACTTCCAGGGATCCAGGGGCAGCCACAGCTTCTCTGGGCAACCTGTGCCAGGGCCTCCCCACCCTCACAGCCAGGAATTCCTTCCCAGTATCCCATCTCACCCTGCCCTCTGGCAGTGGGAAGCCATTCCCCCTTGTCCTGTCCCTCCATCCCTTGTCCCCAGTCCCTCTCCAGCTCTCCTGGAGCCACTTTAGGCCCCAGAAGGTGCTTTATGGTTTCCTCAAAGTCTTTTCTTCCCCAGATTGAACACCCCCAGCTCTCTCAGCCTTTCCTCATAGCAGAGCTGCTCCATCCCTCTAATCATCTTCACGTCCTTCTCTGGACTTGCTCCGACAGGTCCATGTCCTTCCTGTGCTGGGGATCCCAGAGCTGGACACAGCACTCCAGGTCCTGCAGGGAAGGGGAGAGCTTTGAGCAACTCCAGGAGAGAGAAGGAAGCACAAAAAGAGCAAATGGACTCGGACCAGCTTTTCCTATTTAGACCCATTTGTTACAGAAGTACTAGAAGTGCTGGAAGCTGGAAAACTTCAACATGCAAAAGCTGTTGCCAAGGCTTATGTTTTCATGCAATGTTTGAACTTTTGCTCCAGAAGTCACGAAATTACATAAGATTCCTCATTTTTGCTAAATAAAAATATGCACATAATGGAGAAAGAGCCTTTCACAGAAAATGTGATATAAACAGGAACCTGAAAACATGGAAATGGGAAGGCAGAGAAAAGCCCAGAATCTATTCTCTGAAGAGATGACACCCTATTAAAGTCAAATTTGTGTTCTGGGTAGATGGATTATGGTTTCCAATCATGTCGTGGTTGGCACAGTGGATACTGGCACTCCTGGTAGCTGCATACTTCAATTTTAAAGTTCAGTCTTCCTAGCAAATACATTTTAGCTCAGTTTCTTCTCTTTTTCTTCCCAGCAGATACTTTGTAATTTAAAAAAAAAAAACAATTTGAGGACTGTCTTTTCATCACACAGGTGTGCAGGCGTTGGGATCTCTGAATATGCTGATTCTCCCTCCTCTTCACTTGTAGGGCAGAACTCCCTCATGTCCCCAGGGAGGCAACACCATCCACATGAACTCACACACCGAGCAAGAGACCTGAGCCCTGCAATTCCCAGCCCTCCCTCAGGGCTCTCTCCTGCTCTCCTGAGCTCTCCTCCAGGTTCCAAAACCCTCAAGTCCCGCTCTGCTCTGCCCTGGGACACCCTCACCTCAACACTGGGGCAGTTTGGGGGCACACAATTTAAGGAAGATCTGAAGCCATTCGAGAGTGTCCAAAGGAGGCAACGAGGATGGGGAAGGGCCTTGATTTGAAGGTGTGTGAGGACACTGAGGGCACTCGGTGTGTTCAGCTGGAGCAGAGGAGACTGAGGGCAGAGCTCATTGCAGTTCCAACTCCCTGGGCAGGGGCAGAGGAGGGGCAGGGACTGAGCTCTGCTCTGGGGGGACCAGGGACAGGACCCAGGGAATGGCTGGAGCTGTGTCAGGGCAGGGTCAGGTTGGATCTCAGGAAAAGGTTCTTCCCCCAGAGGGGGGTTGGCACTGACCAGGCTCCCCAGGGCAGTGGGCACAGCCCCAAGGCTGCCAGAGCTCCAGGAGGGTTTGGATGATCCTCTGGGGCACAGGATGTGACCCTTTGGGATGGGCCTGTGCAGGGCTGGGGGTCAGACTCGATGATCCTTGTGGGTCCCTTCCAAAATTTGGCATATTCTGGGATCTCCTTTGTAACATCTGTTTTCTCCCGGGCGCAGCCCAGCCTTTCCTCACCTGCAGCAGTGTGTGAACATGGACCCTCCCCAGCTTTGCCTGCAGAAATCTTTGGGAGAGGAGACTGGACAGCAGGAATGGCAGAGTCTGCTCAGGGGGACAGAAAAGCCCTGTCCCCCTCACCCCATCCTGCCCAGGCTGCCACAAGCTCCATCCCTGCTTGAGGGATGTGGCAAACACATGTGCAGCCTGCCACAGGAACAGATCCACCCACTGCCACACCCAGGCACAGAGCAAGAGGATGGGGAGCTCGTCTTGAGGAATAGACCTCAGCAAATGCAGCCAAATGGAACAGGTCATTTAATGCTCAGAACCCACCATGTGTGAGGAAGCAGAGCCCACCCTGACTGAGAACATTAACATCATAAACTTCCCTGGAAGTGTCCAAGGGCAGGTTGGACAGGGCTTGGAGCAACCTGGCCTAGTGGAAGGTGTCCCTGCCTATGGCAGGGGGTGGGATGGTCTTTAAGGTCCCTTCCAACCCAAACCAGTCTGTGATATTTTGATTCTATGATCACTGCACTAAATACAACCCCATAGTACCCGGGGGGGACTATTCTACATCCTCCCTTCTGAGAAATGAGAGCAAGCCTAATAAATTATACCTGCAGCTAAAAAAATTATTTCAACCAATTGTAGCATGTCATCGTTTTCTCCTCTCACAAAAATCAGGTCGCCGACAAATGACAGTTCCATTTTTTCTCTTTGTTGTCTTTCACATCCCAAAGCGACTCTGATGGGGGGGGGCAGAGCAGCAGGACCCACCAGGCACTAACCCAGCCCAGCTCCTGGGCCTTCACTGCAAACATCCACATCCCCAGGCTGTGGGGGCTGGCAGGAGAGGGGGAAAGGGTGTTTTGTCTGTCAAACCGTGGCACGGTGCACACTAATGCAGGGAAAAGGCCACAAGTACAGCCCCAGTGAGGTGCTGAGGTTGGTGATCTCTGTGATATTTGTATCTCGAGGTCAGACTGTAGTTCAGTAAACTGCGAGCCAGGGAGGCTTTGAAGGATGGTTATAATTTATCCCCTTCAAAACTGACAGAAAATCAACACAACAAATGGCATTTCACTGCTCCTGCCTGGGCTGTCCCCCAGCTCTGCCATCCCTGCTGAGGGTGGGTTCCCATCCCACTGAGAGCCCCCCTCACCCCTGGGAGAGCCAGGGGAGGGAGGGACATGTGTGAGGGACCCTTCCTGGCAAAGGCAGAGGCTCTGCTGGTGGATTTGGGCAGGTACCTGTGCAGAGCTCGGCCAGGACCCACCATTAACCAAAACAGGGGCCCTGAATCCCCAAATAGCCGCGGCTGCAGGAGACACAAAAACCTCCGAATCCGGACTCCTTTTGTCCACCAAAGGTGTTTCTGCCTCCAGCTCCAGCTCTGGCCTCCTCCACACGCCTCCAGGAGAGCTCACATCCACCTCCCTTCCCTGGCACGAGGTGGGCACATTTCAGACCTCAAAGCCAAAACCTCAAAGCCCTCCACATCTTTTCCTTGTCCTTGAGCAAACATCCAAGCGGAAGAAACCTTTGTCCTTTGCTATTTTCCCTTTATTTAGTGAATTGTAGATCAGGATGAGGGTTTACAGTTGGAGTTAATTTGGGTTAGGAAAAAGATGAGTTTAGTACTGAGTTTTAATTAGAAATGGGTTTACTTTTACTTACCTTACTTTTAAGGTTAAAATGCACAATTAGGTTTTTCTTTGTATCTGCGGGTCTAGATAAGTTTTAGGGTTTATGAGGATGATTAAACTCAAAGACTTAGATTTTAAGTTTCAAGAGATAATTGCCTTTGGGTTGGAATTGAATTTAAAATAATTTGAAGGATTAGGCTGATATTAAGGTTAGATATGATTAACCACTGCATTATAGTAGATTACTGTTGAATATAATCTCTGGTTGAGATTTAGGAGTTCAGTTTGAACCTAATTATAATTAGAACTATTTTTTGGCATAAACACTGTGACTCCTGATCAGGGAAGATATGAGAATTTGCATCAGGGTCTTATATTCTCTGCAGCCACATTTCCAGCTGGTGCCCCTGTTTTGGTTCTTACCGTGAGGGTGGGAGGTCTCAGCCCCTCTGCCAGCTCTTGCCATTTGGTTTGTGGCACAGGATCATCCAAATCTGCCTGTTCATGCAGAGGAATCTGCTCCCTCACCTGTTTGACAGCAGTGTCCTGAGCTGGAGGCTCCTTGCCCATGGGACACCAAACCCAGGGGTGGGACACAACCAGACAGGAGAAGGACCAGATGATCTCCTTGGTTTCCAGCCCAACTCCGCACCAAGGGTATGGACTCCTCTCTGTCTCTCATGGGCAACGCTCCTCAGAGGGTCCCCAATCAGGTGACCTTCTCCTACCACCTCCACAGGCCTTCTGGTGGAAACCAGGAGAGATCCCCAAGACAATTAAAATCATAGAATCACAGAATGTGTTGAGTTTTGAAAGGGACCCACAAGGATCATTGAGTCTGACCATCAGCCCTGCATAGGACCATCCCCAGGAGTCCTACACTGTGGCCCAGAGGATCATCCAAACCCTCCTGGAGCTCTGGCAGCCTTGGGGCTGTGCCCACTGCCCTGGGGAGCCTGGTCAGTGCCAACCCCCCTCTGGGGGAAGAACCTTTCCCTGAGATCCAACCTGACCCTGCCCTGACACAGCTCCAGCCGTTCCCTGGTCCTGTCCCTGGTCCCCCCTGAGCAGAGCTCAGTCCCTGCCCAGGGAGTTGGAACTGCAATGAGCTCTGCCCTCAGTCTCCTCTGCTCCAGCTGAACACACCGAGTGCCCTCAGTGTCCTCACACACCTTCAAATCAAGGCCCTTCCCCATCCTCGTTGCCTCTTTTGGACACTCTCGAATGGCTTCAGATCTTCCTTAAATTGTGTGCCCCCAAACTGCCCCAGTGTTGAGGTGAGGGTGTCCCAGGGCAGAGCAGAGCGGGACAAGCCCCTCCCTGGCCCGGCCGGCGATGCTGGGCCTGGTGCCCCCCAGGACACGCTTGGCCCTCCTGGCTGCCAGGGCACTGCTGACTCAGGGCCAACGGGGCACCCACCAGCACCCCCAGGGCCCTTTCCCGGCTCTGCTTTCCAGCCTCTCCTTCTCCACTCTGTCCATCCATCGGGGGCTGCCCCATCCCTGGGGCAGAATCCGGCACTTCCCCGGGTTGAACTTCCTGGGCTTGGTGACTGCCCAGGCCTGTCGTTTGTCAGGGTGTCTCTGCAGGGCCTCCCTGCTTTCCAGGGACTCCACAGCTGCTCCCAGTTCTGCATTGTCTGCAAACTTGCTCAGTGTCCTTTCCAACATTATACATGTCTAAATTCACAGCTTAAACCCAGAAACTTCTGGTCATTCCTGTAGAGAAACCCCAGAAATTCCTGGTGCCACCAGGTCAGGAGAAGTTTGGAGCTGTGCTGGATGGGAGACTGCAAATGCAGGTGCTGGTTTGGTTGCAGTCCATGTTTTTATTTTATTTTATGAGGCACATGAAAGATAAACTAAGAGTGGTTTTGTTTAGAACACGTTGACACTTTCCCAGGTTTCCAGCCATTCAGAGCAAGTCAGGGGAAACATCTGATCATTTAAATCTATTTTCCATTCTGAGCCTGAGCCTTTATGAATAAAACCAAAGATTGTTGTTTAGAAATAACTCTCTTCCATATATAACTATAACTCCTCTGTGCAAAAAAAAAAACAACCCTCTTGATGTTTAGTCAGTGCTGTTTTATTCAGTTGCAGTAAAAGCAGGGAAGAGAAGACTCAGTAGGCTGTTTATTACCATGGATGTTGTTTTTTGTACTTTACAGGATGCATTTTCTGTCAGAATTTGTAAAATATTAATCAAACAAACAGAAAACAGTACAGAAACTACAACTTGAAATGAAGGTGATTTCACAGCAACACTAAATCCATAATGGCACATTCCCCATCTTTTTTCTGTCAACTATGCCACCTAAATGCTTCATTTACAGCAGGTTTGCTTTTGTTTTGGTATTTCTTGACATTTTATTGTCTCGGTTTCATTGAAATGAGAACAAAGGAGAGAAACTCTCTGTGAATAACAATGTTAAGAAGCAATTAGCCAGTAGAAATCAAAATACATGATCATGCCATTACAGTCTGTGACAATTCACGTGCAGGAGAGGGAAGAGCTGCACTTCAGGAGATATTCAAACCAGTGTGTTTCATACACTGCCTGTCACACTCCTGGCACAGACTGATCCTTCAGCACAGGGAAATGGGAGGTGGGAAGTTGGCTCTCTTGTGCATCATTGCCATCCACCCCATGTGTCCCCCCCAGACTGTTTGTCCCGGGCTGAGTCCATCTGTCCACCTATGTTGGGCTGGTTTCCACCAGAAATCAGAGCCAGGGCTCTCACACGCCCCGTGGCAAAGGTCCCCATCCCTACAGGAGACAACTGCGTCTCGTGGAGACCCTTTTGTGGGCAAGTGGAATCCTCTCTCCTGTTCTGGACACAGCAGGGATGATGTACCCATGGACACCAGATCCTGCCTCCTCGGCAGGGGAGTTCATGGTGTGTCTTGGGAGCTGCAACCTGAGGAGGAACCTCAGTGACAGAAGAGTTCCTACAACCCTGGAGGTGTTTGAGCAGAGAGTGGACGTGGCATCAGCTGACAAGGTGGTGTTGGGTCAAAGGTTGGACTTGATGATCTCAGAGGTCTTTTCCAGCCTCGTTGATTCTGTGATTCTGTGACCAAGATTTCAATGTTTCCTCTTTGGATAGTTTTGCTATTAGCTCAATATTTTAGATATTTTTTATCTTTTCCATATAAATGTGGCAACGTCACAGCAAATCACCGACAACATTCTGATTTTTGGTGAAGATTCCCAAAGCTTTGCTGAGTGCTGAAGGCACCTCTGCCTTCAGGTCTTGCATTATATTGAATGTTTGGAATATCTGTGATGTTTCTGGGTCTGCAAGGATTTCCTGTCTTCAATATATAAAGCAACACTTCCTCATTAAGGCTTTCAAGGTCCTCCTTCATTCTTCCTCCAATATCTGCAAAAAGAGCCCCAGCAACCACTGCATCTTACATTTTTCAGAGAGAAGTAGATTCATATTGACATTACAGGCTGTATTTTGCATTAAAAGCTGTAGCTGGTTTGACAAATGCTTTTCACAGATTACAAATATTTGTGGTCTAAAGACGTAATCATGTGGTCTTCAGGAAATTTTGGTAAATCATTGTACCAAAGCAATGGCTACATGTTTCTTTCTGGTTCAGACCAATTTTTTCTCAGCTGGAGCTCCTGCCCTGGCTCCTTCTCATTTCTGGGTTTTAGTCTTGCACAGAATAGTTCACTTCATTCAGCCCCTGCACTTCATATTTCAGGATCAGCTCTAATGGGCTGCAAAAGCAGCCAAATTTCCCTTATTTTGGGTGCTTGAGTGGAGACCTTAAGTCCTCATGATGGCATTTTCAGGACCCTCAGTCTGGAAAATCCAGTTTCTTTGTGGGCCTTGCCCTAGCACTGCCTTCCAGTGAACTTCCTGAAGGGATGGCACGGGATAAAGGAGGCAGGATGGTGGGAGATGCTTTAAAATCACCTGAAGGGTTTGTTCTTTCTCTTGTTGGATCAGCATGGATCTCGAGTGACTTGTATCAAAACCTGCCTGAAGGCTTTTTAAATTAGAAAGTGTCCAACATAAGTAAAATATAGGGAAAATATAAATAAAATTCACAAATAGACGTGTTTTTCTTTATCAGTTTTGACTTGAGGGTCTATCCCAAAGAACCCTGTGCTGCAGGGGGGACCAAACACCCAGATGTGATCTCAGCAAAAACAGTTTTACAGCCCATCAGGCAATTGCCAGTGCAGTGTCACCACGGCTCTTCTGCTCACTATTTCATTCCCAGTTCCTGTTTTTCGAGATGCTGAACTATGAAGAAATAAATATATGTATTTATAGAGACATAAAAGGAGTGAAATCAACCCTGTCATGGCGTAAAACCAGAGCCTGAGAGGCAGCAGGAGCAGGACAGGCAGGATGGGCAACGCTGCCCACAGATGGAGCACAGATGTCTGGGACGGGATGGGATGGGATGGGATGGGATGGGATGGGATGGGATGGGATGGACCAAAAACCCTTGGAGAGAAAGGGAGTGAAAAGCAGAAATATCCCAGAAACTGTGGTAAAGAAGGGAAGAGGGTTGGGTAGAGGCAAAACCAGAAATCAGGGATGGACAGACCTGAGCCTGCCCTAACCCCCTGTGGGAGCTGCACTTTGGGCAGGAGCTTCACCCTGGCAGATCTGGCCGGAGTGATCCAACGGGTCTTTTCCAGCTGAGCTTTTGAGACTCCACAAAACCACTGGAGTCACTTTACGTAATCCCTGGGAACGAGAGACATTCCAGAAATAGTTTTCCAAAAGAAAAATACCGAGTTAATGCAACTTTTTCTTAAAGCAGTGATGGAGCCAGGGGAGAATTTTCACAGCAGCCCCAGGGGGAGCACAGTTAATGTCAGACTGGTTTGGTACCACACAAAGTTTTTTCTGGCTCTATTTGTACTCTTTAACTCAAAGTGGAATCCGTTCCTGAGGGGGAAAGGCAAGAACATCTTTATTTTATGCAAAAAGGAATCTTTTTTTTTTTTTTCTACATTGCAAAAACAGTTCACTGGAACAGGATGGGATCATTCCTCCAACTTTTTCTTGGTAGCCTTTAACATTTGATCCAGTCCTTTCAGTGGTGAGAGATGTGCAGGACAGTGGGTCTGAGGGAGAGGGAGAGACAGAGGTGACTTGTACCCTGTGATCCCAATATTCCCATCAGTTCCTGCCAGAGAGTTCAGATCCAGAGTGAAAAGCCATCATTTTTCCATCACAGATGAAGCCACACTGAGAACTACAGGACCCCCACAACAGTTTTCTTTCTCCAAGCCCCTCTGCTCTCTGAGAACTTGCTTGCACACCACTAGTCAGCAGCTTTTTGGGGAGGAAATCTGTTTTTCACACAGCCAGTCCAAGATTTTTACGTGAGTGTGAGAATTTTGTGCAGGAGCAGGTCATCCCTTGTCACAGTACAGGACGTGGAGTGGTCTCTGTAATGTCACCAAAGCCTGCACCAAGAAAGGAAGGGTAAGGAAGACGGGATGTGGTGGGACAGCGAGGGTTGGGAGGATGTCACAGCATGTCCTGGGGACACCTGGGCCAGGCCAGCAGGACTCTGTGTTTGCTGCGGGGTCTCTGTGAGAGGTCAGGGATATGAAGTTGTGTGCTGAGGTCTCTTCCAGGTCTCTTCTCCAGTCTCCTCATGTAGCACCTTCCCCCTGCAGCTCCTGGGACACGGCCCCAGGTCAAAGGCAAGGTGTGCTACCCCCAGGCTGGAGGGGGAGACCAACCAGGGGGGCTGCACCGGCCAAGTCACGGGCCAGGGAACCAAATTCCACCTCCCATGTCTGAATGGAGACTCCATCCAAAGAGATTAGGAGGAATTGGACATCAGGAGAAATTTCTTCACAAAAAGGGTCATTGGATTGGGCTGCCCAGGGAGGTGGTGGAGTCAAACACTTCCATCCCTGGGAAGTGTTCAAGGAACAATTGGTTGGGGCGCTCAATGCCATGGTCTAGTTGACAAGGTGGTGGTTGGTCCAAGGTTGGGCTTGATGATCCCAGAGGTCTTTTACAACCAAAATCAGTCTTTGGCTTGGTTGCTCCTCTTCTGCCTTTTACATTGGACAGAAACTGCTCCTCTGCCTTTACGGTCCAACAAGGGCATGTGTAAAGTGTGGAAGGAAAATAACACCCTGGAGATGAGGGAATGGGCTATTTGGCTCTGTTCCAACTGGCCAGGGCTTCTTATCCCAGGAGAGGTGTTCCCAAACTGTGCCCTCCATTCTCCCTCAGTCTCCTCTAACAGACTTTCTTCTCAGTCAGTCTCAGAGGGCTCCTGGAAATTTTTAGAGGAGACTTTTCCCCAGGCTTCTCTGAAGGGGAAACAGGCCACTTGTGAAATAAAGGTGACCTGGGTGGGAAATCAGTGTGGGCTCCTGGTGTTCCCAGAGTAGAAGACAAGGGCTAACATTTGTCCAGCGTAGGTCCTGGAGTTGCGCTGCCAGGATCGAAAATGCACTGGCCCGTTGTGAGGAGTCATGGATAAAAAATTACAAGAACTGGTAAATACAGAGTCACCTTTACTGCAGCAACCTCACAGTGTCTCAGAATCAGTGCTGCCCATCACAGGTCCTGCTGCTCATTTCCCAGGAGGGCATCTGGCCCAGGAAGGCAAGTCAAGGCAGGAAAATGAAGGGTTTCACCTCCCAAGCACATAGAACCACAGAATCCCAGAATCCCAGAATGGTTTGGGTTGGAATGGACCTTGAAGATCATCCATTCCCACCCCCTGCCATGGGCAGGGACACCTTCCACTAGCCCAGGTTGCTCCAAGCCCCGTCCAACCTGGCCTTGGACACTTGCAGGGATGGGGCAACCACAGCTTCTCTGGGCAACCTGTGCCAGGGCCTCACCACCCTCACAGGGAAGAATTATTTATCAATGTCAGATCTGAACCTGCCAGGCTCAGCTCTGTCCTGAAGTCCTGAGCAGGATGGAGATGTTCCCTGTCACTTCTGGGGACCAGTAGCAGCATGGATGCAGGTAGGAATTCTACCAGGGTGGGAGAAGCCTGATAATAAAGTGGGTAGAAGGAAGGTGGGAACTGTATGTGACCCTCAGAGTCAGGACAAGGTGAATAAGGGGAGGATTTTTGATTTCAGTTTCTGACTTGGGATGTCCCCGAATTGTTTTGGCCAGAAATAGGATGACCCAAGAAAGGATCATTCTGATCTTTTTTTCTTTTTCTTGTTCCCTAAGCCTGGGTCATGAGCAATTCTGAGGCAGGGAACCAGCCTGGAAAAGGAACTGTCTGCTTTTGCTTTGACTCAAGGCTGTTATGGGACTTTCCACTGTGCAGCAGCTCTGGGAAAGGGTCAGCACTGCTTTGGGAGCAGGGGACAGGAAGGACCATGGCAAAGGGTCTCACTTGCAGGTGGTACCTGGAAACTCCCTGCTTGTGTTCTAAAGTCCCCGAGCTGCTAAAGAAGCTGAGGCTGCCTGGCCTCCCAGCCAGCCCCAGGGAGCTTATCAGTCCCAGGCTTTGCTGTTAATGGCAGTGCAGGCACAGAGGCAGCTCAGAAAAGCATCAGACTGGTGACCTTTGGGTCTCCAGTGTCCATCATCCCGTCCTGCTTCCCCCAGGCACAACAGGGACTGGGGGCAGCTGCCCAGCAGCACACAACGAATCCCCAGAGACCTCAGAGTGCTGGCTGGAGGTCAGGCCTCCTGTTTGCTCTGCCAGGGCCTGTGAGGGCTCCTCTGCATGAGCTGTTGACAGCCCAGCTGGAAGGAGTCAGTTTTACACACCGCTGGAAGTTCCCCACTGCTGGGATGCTGAGATCACTTCCCACTGCTGGGAGAAGCCTTGGATAGGGCAGCTCCCTCTGGGCCAGTGTTTGTGTTGCTCTCCTGAGGGATGCAGGAACCAAAGAACACACTGAGCACCCCATGAGCTCTGCACCTCTGCCATGGGCATCTACCCAAAGTTATTCAACATCTCGAGCTTTGCTCTGTGGCTGAGCCCTCAAATGGCAAAAAAAAATGGCCAAGGAGGAAAATAAAACATGGATTAAAATTCCCTCTGTGACTCAACCTTCCACCACCTCTGACAAACAGGGCTAGAGCCTGGCTCTGATCTCAATGAGGGGTGTGAGGTCCTAGTTAATTCCCAATAGCTGAATCTAGAGCTCCAAGAATTTTCTTACTCCCTACCCTAGAAATAGTGAGTAATTAAACTATCAAGGCAGTGTTTTCAATATTCTTACCCCAAAACATTTTGCCAATGGTTTGCCATTTTCATATTCCCAAAAACTGAGGGCCCTAGACATGAGTGTTGAACACGAGGGCACGTCAGGCCCTCGTCCTGGTAATAAATCACCAAGCTCAGCACTGAACGCGATGCCTTGCCTTGCATTAAAAACATTTATTCCTCTGCAAACCCGGGTGTGCATTTCATGCCTGGCTGCAGCAGTGATAACGTGGCTCCATCTCTGCCCATCAGCACAGCTGGAGCCCCATCCCTGTCGAGTGTAAATATCTGTTAAAAGGAACATCTGCGACACCGAAAGCAAAACATCGCGGCCATAAACAGCAGCAGGAGGGGAAGCTTGTTAGGCTGGTGGGAATAATACTGGGAGCCAAAAAAGAAATAGGGAATGCAATGGGAAGGTGAAGGACCAAGATGGGTTAAGGCTGGGCAGTTTCAAGTGGGGAAGATGCCACCTCTAAAGGGGCAGGTAGAATAAGGGTAGGTAAAATGTTTCAACTGGAGTTGGAAGCTGCTAGAGAGCTGTGACCAAGTTGCCATGACTGAAACTTGGTGGGAATACTGCCAGGACTGGAGTGGAGCTATCAATGGCTACAGGCTGTTCAGGGGGCCCAGGCCAGACAGGAGGGTTAGAGGGGTTGCCATGGACATCAAGACATGGACAGACTGAGAGGAACAGCCACGAGGAGGCTGAGAGCTTGTGGTAACAAAGGGAACCTGGTGGTTGGTGTCTACTGCAGGTCACCCGACCAAGAGGAGCCCATTGACAAAGCCTTCTTGCTCCATCCAGCTCAGGAGACACCACCCCCACAGGCTTTTGTTCTACTGGGGGACCTCATTCTGCCTCTCAGGGGAGACCCCCCTGCAGAGCTGCCTCCAGCCCTGGGGAACAGCATAGAATCAGAGACTGTGCTGACTTGGAAGGGACTTACAACAGAGCTGCCAGTCCAACCCCTGGCCCTGCACAGACACCCCAACAATCCCACCCTGTCCCTCAGAGCGTTGTCCAAACCCTCCTGGAGCTCTGTCAGCCTTGGGGCTGTGCCCACTGCCCTGGGGAGCCTGGTCAGTGCCAACCCCCCTCTGGGGGAAGAACCTTTTCCTGAGATCCAACCTGACCCTGCCCTGACACAGCTCCAGCCATTCCCTTGGGTTCTGTCACCAGTCATGAGACAAAGAGGAAAGATGTGGAGCTGTTGGAGCAAGTCCAGAGGAGGCCCTGGAGATGCTCCAAGGGCTGGAGCCCCTCTCCTATGGGAGAGCTGGGGGGGTTCCCCTGGAGAAGAGAAGGCTCCAGGGAGACCTGAGAGCCCCTTCCAGGGCCTAAAGGGGCTCCAGGAAAGATGAGGACAGTTTTTAGCAGGGCCTGTTCTGACAGGACAAGAGGTGCTGGTTTGAAACTGAAAGAGGGTGGATTCGTACTAGATATAAATATTTTATGAGGATGGTGAAACACAGACACAGGTTGCCCAGAGATGCTGTGGCTGCCCCGCCCCTGGAAACATTGCAAGCCAGGTTGAACAAGGCTCTGAGCAACCTGGTCCAGCTGAAGATGTCCCTGCTTAGTGCGGGGGGTTGGACTCGATGGGCTTTAAAAGTCTCTTCCAACTCAAATCATTCTTTGATTCTGTGATTCACTGAGATGTCGACATGTCCTTTCCAACAAGGAATGAATTTCTATTTGTTTTCCTTCATAAGTTTATTTGCAAAGAAATTATCTCATATATTGATCAAATTCCTGACTCTGACACTGGAGATTTAGTAACCTCCAGTTTTCTGTATCTGTAATTTCATCAGTTAAGAAGTTTGTTTAATATACAGGTCAGCACCTTGCTCAAGCCTACAGCCACAGAAAGCACCTTCTCTGGAAATGTCTGGACAAACAGTTTGGAGAATCCCTGGCCTGGATGGCAGCCCCACTGCCCTGGGGCCAGGCAGTGTCACCAGTGGGAATCTGGGATCAGCGCTTTGCATTTCACTTACTGTAAACACTTGGATTTAGGGAAACTCAGGGTAAATATTGGCTTTAACTTTCCACTGGTCAATATTTACTTATTCTGTCAATAAAACCTGATGTTCATTTTAGCAGGAGCCTGGACTCATTGGAACAATACGGATTCTCCTTCCAAACAGACGTCCACATGAGCAGGCGACAGAACAGTCGGTGCTGAAACAGCTGTGCTGCCTCAACACCTGGGCTGGTGGTCATTTGTAGGGAAAACTCTCCAAAAAACACACTGACCTTGAGCTTTGGACCCAGCTGAGCGAAATTCCAGGACCTTGTCACTGCTGTAAAACAAACTGTGCCGTGGGGAAGGCTCCTCTGCCAGCTGCTGCAGAGCCAGGCTGGTTCACAGAACCACCGAATATTCTCAGTTGGAAGGGACCCACAAGGATCATCTGCAGCTTAGAAAGGTAAAGGTGGCCTTTGGTGCCCTTATGAGGGAAACCACCCTTCCCGGAGTCGCTTGACAGCCACACTCTTGCTCAGGGGGTGGCTTCTCCTTTGGCTTGTGCTGCCCATGGCTGTGATCTGGTGCCAGTTTCAGCTCCCAGTGCCCCCCGATGTCCAGGGGCTACCACAGAAAGACGTCTTGGGGGAGCTGCTGGAGGTTCCCAGCCCCACATCCCGCTCAGAGCAGAGTCCATCTCTCGGGCTCCAGGAAAGGTCAGCCATGGGTTTGTCTTGCCCCATCCTGAGGATCCAGCATTTCATTGCCCTTCCCTTGTGCCCTGTGGGTGGCACTGGCTGACACTCAGTACAACCACGTGGAGCCAACCCAAGCGGGGACGTGTTCCCACTCCTGCCACCCATCCTGCTGTCCCTGCCTGAGCTCCTGACCAGCTCACCCAGCACCAGGGACATGTCTGGGGTATGGGAGAGGCCCAGGGCAGCCCCAGTACAGACCAGTTTACAGTTCTGCACTAGTTTATCCTCAGTTTTGGGTTATATTAACAGTTGACAGACATCAGATGCTTAAAAAGAACAGTAACAGAGAGAAGTCTGCAAAATGTGCCTTGATACCCTGGTTTGTGCCAACACATTTAGAGGAACAGCGCCCTCAATCTGGAAGTCTGAGCTCACAGATCCCTTCAGTAACACAGAGAGGCTGCAGAGGGACAGCACTGCAAATCCAAAGACACTTCCAGAACGTGTCTTAATCCGTGCTCGTGGCAGGTGCAGCAACAACTGGGCTCGCAGTGAGGGTGAGACCGTGGGTTCAGGGGCCAGCACACAAGTCCCTGTGCAGACACAAACACACTTTCTGACCCCATGCCCAGCACTACCTCTCCAGTACATTGCCACCGTGAAATGCCCAAATTCAGGATCAAATATGTCTCTAAGATGCCTCCAGGGGCAAGAACATTGCTCACATAACCCAAGGGTAGTTGGCTTTGCAGTAGATGGAAGAACTTGACTCAAAACCTCATTTGTGCTGAAGCCTTGTAAACCAACCCAGTCTTTGCTATGTCTACAACTAATAATTTTTCTTAAGGAGGCTTGTTACAGGCTCCAGCAGGGGCTGCAGCCTCCAACTGTGTTATTGGGATATTTAATCCGTTCTTCAAGGAGCAGAGCCCAGAAAGCAGCACACAGAGACAGGAGGCTGGACTTGTGCCAGTGCCAGAGGACTGGAGAGCTCCACTAACCACTTTATTTGCTCCTTCAGGAGCAGGGATGGCTCTGGGAAAGGCATCCACTGCTGCTCCAAGGAAAAGGAGCTCTCTGCACTCCAGGACTTGAATAGCAACAACTGGGGCTGCAGTTAAATCTGGGGGATCACCATCTCCAACTGCACGGGAAAACCTGGGAAAATGAATACTGTGTGCTCAGTGAGGCAGCTGGATTCTCCTTAGGGAAGAGACAAATTGGGATGGATTGCTTCCCTCTCAGCATGAAGCTGGAGCTGTTTCTGGTCCCAGCCTGTGGTTTCTGGCTGGAGACTCCTCAGGCTCTGCACTTCCCTTTGGGTCCAGGGACCTGCTTAGCCCAAGGCTACAAGCCTTGGTCACCCCTTAACCCACCACACCACTCATCTGATCCCAACTTTTGTGCCTTTGTATGATTATTTGCTCTCTTCCTCTCACCTCCCTGGCACCGCAGTGCTTTCAAACATTACTTCAAAATGGTTAGAAAAGTGCTGGGCCATTTCTGAGACATTCAGTCCCTCCCTTCAGAGGATCCTGAAGGGTGTTTCATAGAATCATAGAATCATAGAATCAGATGGGTTGGAAAGGACCTCTGAGATCATCAAGTCCAACCCTTGATCCAACACCACCACGGTTCCCAGACTATGGCACTCAGTGCCACGTCCAGCCTCATCTTGAAAACCTCCAGGGATGGAGAATCCACCACTTCCCTGGGCAGCCCATTCCAATGGCTGATTACTCTCTCTGTAAAGAATTTCTTGTTTGGTGTTCTCCCGCTCTTTGGGGTCTCCAGCTTGGCTGCAGCCAGAGGGTCTTCCCTGGGAGGAGCCCTGTGCATGTTGCACTTCTGCCCCACCCTGGAGGGGATGTTGTGGTCGGACACGTGTGATCATTCTGCTGACACAGAAGAGCCATGGCCCCTGTGAAGGGTTTCTCGTGTCCCCCAGGGGTTATTCCCAGCCTCCAGCTCTCCCCAGGCTTGCAAGGGTGGGCGCAAACACCCCCTTTGTGCCCCCAGGGTTCAGGGCTCGGCTCTTGGCTCCTGTCCCTGCTCACAGCCCCTCTGCCCCGAGGCCATGCAGTCATGAGCACAGGGAGGGACTGGCACCCTCCCTGGGGGGCTCCTGCACAGGAGGCTTCCCGGGCTGTGCAGTGACTGCAACCCTGTGAATCAACGGCGTGTGGAGCCCCGGCAGGGAAGGTTTGCTTTGGCGCTTCGGGGAAGCATTTGCTCAGTCTTGTTGATCGTTTCTGCTGCATGCAGCCATCCCCAGGAGCTGCTTCCCTCCCACCAACACCACAGCACATCCCAATGCCCCCATGCAGCTTATAAACCATCCCTGTGTTGTTTGAAAACAAAGGGCAAAATTGGTCACATTACAGTTAAACGCAGCTGGGACTGGAATAAAAGTACTCCCAAGAGGGAGGGGTGGGGAAAGTGCCAAAGAAAGCTGAGGACTCACAGCTGGGAAACACACGGGAAGGTGAGGGGACTGAGCCAGAGAGATCAAAGCAAGGCCCTGGACATGCTGATGGTGCTGGGGGGTGACAGAGGCTGAAATGCAGGTGCTGAATATCAGGGAGCCACATCCCAGCCCAGACACAGGGGTGGCTGGGATGAGAGATGCCCTGGCTGCCTCCAGATGTGCCCCTGGAGTTACCCAGCTGCCCAAAATGCTGGCTCTCCCCACTCTGGCTGTGGTGTTCTGGCCAGATGCTCACGTACTGGAGATGGCAGCACCACTGCTGGTGCAACACCCGTGTGAGAAAGCAGAACCTGCACTGCAGAGCACCAAGTTGAACTGTAAATTGAAGCTCAGGCAACATCGGTGAAAATCATCAGCTCTGAAGAGTATGGGCAGCACGAGCTGGGGAGGGAGGGACAGAAATGTTGATGGGGGAGGTTTTCTTCATTTTGGAAGTAAATTCCTGTGATGTCCAGCCGAGCACACCAGACCTGTGAGTCATGGTAACTCCTTGGAGAGAGCAGCAAAGGCACTGAGTGTCCTGCTCTCTTTCCACTTGTGCTTAGCACCCATGAGACAGGGCAAGAGCAGAGCAGACCCTGTTCTCCTGTGATGCATCGGTCCCTGGGGTGGCAGCTCTCCCTTACAGAGACGAGCTGATCCCTGGATTAATTTCTCATTTTCATGTGCTGGTCTATTTAACTCACACAATAAGAAAACCTACACCAGGTGTGGCTGATGAAAAGCACAATAAGGTACCAGTTCCAGTTCTGAAAGCCCCAGAACATGGTCCCGTGCCGTGGCCATTGGTCCCTTGTGGGTCAGTCTGGCAGTGCTGCCTCCTCCAGCCCATCAACTCCAGGCCTTTATCCCAGTGCCACAGCACAGCACCTGGGCTGTCCCTGCATCCCACAGGATGAAGTGGGATGAGGCAGCCAGAGGAGCCACAGCAGAGTCACAGCACATGCAAGGTGGTGACACGTGTCCAGGGGCTCCTCTGCTGTCTGTGGGCAGAGGATGGGGCAGATCTGAGGGCACTCGGTGTGTTCAGCTGGAGCAGAGGAGACTGAGGGCAGAGCTCATTGCAGTTCCAACTGCCTGGGCAGGGGCAGAGGAGGGGCAGGGACGGAGCTCTGCTCTGGGGGGACCAGGGACAGGACCCAGGGAATGGCTGGAGCTGTGTCAGGGCAGGGTCAGGTTGGATCTCAGGGAAAGGTTCTTCCCCCAGAAGGTGGTTGGCACTGACCAGGCTCCCCAGGGCAGTGGGCACAGCCCCAAGGCTGCCAGAGCTCCAGGAGGGTTTGGATGATCCTCTGGGGCACAGGGTGTGCCCCTTGGGGATGGGCCTGTGCAGGGCTGAGGGTTGGACTCGATGATCCTTGTGGGTCCCTTCCAACTCAGCCCATTCTGGGACTCTGGAATTCTGTGAGACCTTGTACTGCTGGCAAACAGCGCTGTTTTAATGAGAGCAGTGGCATTAATTGGACTGCCTTCTGCAGACCTGCTGAATTTTGGACCCCTGCACAGGTCCAGCATGTTCAGGGAACTGGGAAGGGATCCAGCATCGAGTCAGCCTGTCCAGAGATGTCATCTCCTAATCGGCCACATTGACTGTGAGATGTTTGGGCACATTCCCAAAGGCTGAGCCTGCTAATTGTGCCTGGCTTTTAGGAAGCTTTGGGCTTTTTCTAGGGTTTTGGACATCTGTCTGATTGTGATGGCTCAGAGAATGGTTCCCGTTTGAAGCTGTGGGATTGCAGGAAGCTGCAGGAAGCAGATGGATTTAACTGACAAATTGAAGCTCACTGAGTTTTCGTTTAATTAACTTTTAATTGGCAAATTTGGGGCTCACGCATTTTTAGTGTAATTAGCTGCCTAAATTAGCTTTTAACAGAGGTTTAAATTTAGAAGCAGCTTTTTATATCCCGTGTCTGGGTTTATACTGTATCCATGCTGTGATTCCTTTTAAGCCAATTGCTTTAACACTATCACGGGAAAGGATAAGGAGATTTGGGAGCTGCTACAGGAACCTGGAGCAGGAAAAATCAGAGGCACAATCCCACAAGGATTATCCCTGGTCTCCCTTGCTGCACGTGGTTTCAGGTCACTTTTTTCACAAGCAGATGTGTAGGATCAAAGGAAGATCAGAAAATAAAGGATCATGTGAACAGTCCCTGCCCCGCGGAGCAGATCTGGGCAGACTGACAAGATTCCAGGCTGCACGAGGGACACACAGCCTGTGGAAGTCCCTGCTGCAGGTTTGCAGTGCTGACAGGTCCTCTCCCCTCAAGAAAGGACAGTGAAGCAGGAGCTGGTACAGGGGAGGTGCCTCCAAGTGCAGCTTTTTCTTGGTATTGTGGTGAAAGTCAAGATACTGAGAGATTCTGATGAGGAGGAAAGTTCAGCTGGTTCATCCTCAGATGTTTGTCTGCGAAAGTGTAGCAGGACTTCCGAGATCCTCCACCTCTCTGAGCTCATTTCTCAGTGTTTAACACCGTTGACAACACACCTTGGCCCCTTCTGACCACACCACAGGGGAAGGTTTCCCCCCATCTGCCCTTTCAAAGCTGTAGAGAGGGACAATCTCCTTGGAGAGGAGAGGGGAAGGGAGGGGAGTGGGTCACTCACGCTCTGTTTGGTGGCTGGAAGGAGAGGGGTATGGAGAGAGCTTCAGGCCACCTGGAAAGGTTGCCCTTGGTTCTCCGAGGAGCTGTGGGCTACTGAGCTCCTGGGAAAAAATGCCTCCATAAATTGGGATGGATTGGGGTCAAAGGACGAGCTACACTAAAGAAAGAGTTCCCAGGAGTGCGGTAAACAAGGGGTTTAAACAAGTCCCAGCCAAAGAGAGAATCCTTTGGGTTTTACAGTTAAAACAGCAGAAAACTCAGCACAAGGTATCAAGAAGGTGACGATACAGCCGTGATTTGCTCCTCTTTCCCAGGCTGCATCTACTTACTATCTTAGGAATAAATTCACAAGCAGGGTAGGCAGACCCGTATCGGTCTTAATCCACCAGATTAAGGGCAGCAGAGAGGACAGAGCAGCACAGCAACAGCGAGGGCTGGAAAACGCAAATCTGCTTATTCCTCAGCAGGAATAAACTCCACATTTTTCTTCTCTTTGCTAAGTTCTTTATAAACAGAACAAAACTCTGCTGTGGAGAAATGACTTTTTCCCAAACAGGACAAGAAAGGCATTGTCAGGTCTCTCCTCTTTCCTGGTAAAAAGGTCGAAAAATATTTTAAGAGCCGCAGAAAGAATGGAAATGTGGGTGAGTGGAAATCCGAGCGGACTGGGAAACAATAGCATGGATTAGGTCATTCCCAGCAAGAAGAGTGAGAAAATGTCAGGGATTCAAGCGGTCTGGACCCTGATTTCCTCTCCTGTTTCGAGCAGATGAGGACCAAGCTCTCAGCGCCCACATAGTCCTGGAGGAAATGAGCTGGGGGGGGAAGGGAGAGCACCCCAACACTGCCCCTGAGGTCACAGAGGGGATTTTTGGCTGGGTGGTTCCTCCTAAAGCACATCCACGGCAGGTGGCACAAGCCAGCAGAGCCCTGATGTCCTGGAGGCACAGCCCGGCCTCTCCCCACCGGGTGGGAGCCTTTGGGGTCCTTCACACACGCACACCCCCCTCCACTAATGATTCACCTTTAATTATTACACATTCAATTACTGCACATTTTCGTATAATCCTGTGGTCATCCACCCCCAGCTCTCAGTCCAGGATTGGGATCCATGGCTGACAGACAGAGAGCAACTGGCCGGAAACCTCCCACACAAAGCCTTTGCCAGGGAAAAAGCTGGATTTACACAAAATTTAAAAACCCCAATTCCAGGAAGAGGTCTGATTTCTGCAGAAATGCTGAAAAATTTGGGAGGGGAAGATATTTTTCCAGTGACCAAAGTAGGTATTTTCACTGTAATTTTCCTCAGAAATTTCTACAGGTGTTTCTGGAATCTTCCAAATAGCTTTTTTTTTTGGTTGTGAGGTCCCAGATTGTCCGGCTGAGTGGCCCTGGGGTGCCAAAATTGCAAAGCAGAGAGATGAGCTTCATCCCACGGGATGGAGGATGAATCCTCTTTTCCCCCTGCATTGGAATTGGGATTTATTCCCTCCCTGGCTCATTCCCAGGCAGATTTTGGTCAAGACCAACCAGCCCAAGGTGCCTCCACCGTGTTCCCCACCTTGTTTAGGTGCAGCACAAGCTCTCCTCGTCTTGCTTCATCCTCTTGCTGGGGGCTTTGCCCTCTCTCAGCTGTCTCGTTATTCTCAACCCAATATTCAAGAGTTCAGCTGCGCTTTTGAGCTGCAGGAAGGCAAATTTAGGACTCAGCAGAGCCAGAGAACAGATGGGCAGCTTTTAGTATGAATGGAGACCTTTGCCATGGAGGAGATGAGAAACAACGCCCTGCCAGCCCTGCAGGGCAGCGATTTATGGGGCAGAGGGGAGGCCAGAGGGGGTTGGAGCAGGGCTGGCACATGGGGAAAATCCCCCTTGTCCAGAAGGCAGGAGGAGCTCCAGCTGTTTGCAGGGAACCTCTGCACCTGGGCAGCCTCATAAATCTGTCACAAACTCAGCAGCCACCAGCTGCCACCTCAGCAGGGTGGCTCCTCTCGTGCTCTTTGCACATCCTGTCCCGGGGAGGGGGTATTAGAGCAAGGCCACGTTTCATAAAGGGATCACATCCCCAGCCTTTCAGTGAGGCAGCAGCAAAGCCCCCAAGGGATGTTTCCTAAGACCTCTAAAAGGGAATAAACTGTCAGGTTAAAGTGCTGTGTTTATCACAGTGAGGCAGAGACTCCCCTGCTCCCGACGTGGTTTCAAATAAATTAGAGGCCCATCTGTTGTGCTTGGTTCCAAGAAATTAATTACTTCCAACGGTGACGAGTTTTTACAATAAAGTAATTACCAAGCTAATAATAAAGGCAAAGGTTGGGCCTTCAACAAGAACAAATTGCTGCAGCTCCGGGGCCTGCAGCTGGGTGTTCTGGGGCTCCCTGGGGACTCCTGCCCCAGGGGCTCCGGGAGAGGGATGCAGATAATAAATAACTGTGACACTGTGACAGTCAATGCTAAGAAGCTCCCAGGAAAGGGCTCCCAGTGTGTGTTGGCACCAAGAAACCCCCCTGTGCCCTGGGCTGATCCCACAGCGTGGGCAGGGGAGGGGGGATTCTGCCCCTCTGCCCCCTCAGGTGAGACCCCCCTGCAGAGCTGCTCCAGCCCTGGGCTCCAAGAGCAGAAGGATGTGAAGCTGTTGGAGCAAATCCAGAGGAGGCCAAGGAGATGCTTTAAGGGCTGGAGCCCCTCTGGAGCCAGGCTGGGAGAGCTGGGGGGGTTCACCTGGAGAAGAGAAGGCTCCAGGGAGACCTGAGAGCCCCTTCCAGGGCCTAAAGGGGCTCCAGGAGAGCTGCAGGGGGACTGGGGACAAGGGGTGGAGGGACAGGACAAGGGGGAATGGCTTCCCACTGCCAGAGGGCAGGGATAGATGGGATATGGGGAAGGAATTCTGCCCTGTGAGGGTGGTGAGGCCCTGGCACAGGTTGCCCAGAGAAGCTGTGGCTGCCCCTGAATCCCTGGAAGTGTCCAAGGCCAGGTTGGACGGGGCTTGGAGCAACCTGGGCGAGTAGAAAGTGTCCCTGCCCATGGCAGGGGATGGAAGGAGTTGATCATTAAGGTCACTCCCAACCCAGCCAGTCTATGATCCTATGACTCCATGAAAAATTGCTGCTGCATATCCAAGAGGAATGTGCTGACCGAGTAATACAACAAAATGAAACCAAACTGACTTCAGGGGAAAGGACAGGCTGAAAAACTCTTGTGCAGCACATATTTACAGAAATATAGGGACCCCAGGGACAGGGAAAAGGACTTCCCACCTTGCTTTCCAGGAAAGCACGCTGGAAAGTATAACTTTCCTTAAAGGAAACAAGATTTATCGGGAAGCTTCCCAGGAAATTGTGCGAGTGAACCCTCCATCACACAGTGCTCTCCTTCCCACTGGTGTGTCCACGTGGCTTTGCCTGGTGCTGCTGCAGCTGCTTTGTACCAGCAGGGCAAGAACCAGGAGAGAGTTCTGAAGTGTCCGGATAATATTCCTGCCACTTCTAAAAATACCCAGTGCTATGGAGACAACTCCAGCTCCACACAATGCAGTGTTTCTGTGTTGGCTGCAACGTTCCTGCTCGGCTGCGTCACTGTGAGGGACACAGGGCTATTCATGTGGAGGCCAAGGACTTTTTTCCCACATAGCTAATGGCCAAAAAAGTGATGAATCAGGGCTTTGGGCTGATTTATCTATTTCAGTCTCTCCTCAACTGGGTTTTCTATTTCTGGCATCCACTGTCATTCAGGAAAATGTTGTAGGTATCAACAGCAGCCGTGACTCACCCTCTGGCTCTCCCGGCCCTCATGAACAGTTTTCACTATGATTTTGGCAAACTGGCTCAAAATAAATGTCTGTCTGGGACCAGCACCATGGCTGTGGAGAAGGAAAATGCCTGACACCTTATGAGTCAGCCCAGACTGAGGCCTGGTTTGTCTTGTCATTGTTAACATGCCTGTTGAGTTGGAGTCATTTTAATAAACTCGATGATGATCATGGTTTTAATAATGGGTTTAGCTGTTAATAGTCCCATTACCTGCCCATGCTTCCCATCCTCCAGGGAGTCTCTTCCTTTTTTTTGGCAAGGCTGAGTGAAACACAGACCTTCAGAAGCAAGATGTCCTTTGAGGAGGAGCCAATGTTTCACATCACACAAGTTCTTCCTTTCCCAAGATGTTATCCCTGCCTCTGGCACACCTGTGTTAGGGAGGCTGATGGTGGGGTCTGGGAGAGTCCCCAAACACACCAGAGAAACCCAGAACAGCAGAGTAACCCCAGACCAACACTGGAAGGAAACTGCAGGGTTGGAAAGTAGAGTTGGGTATTTGCTCTAGTTCACCCTCTGCAAGAACATCCTCAGGACCTGCAAGGTGCTCCTGCATTCAGGGCTGTAAATCAGACCCTGCCCATGCCCCCAAGGCCAATCCCTCAGTTCTGCTCATGTCACCAGTTGTCTTTATTAGGAGGCACCTTATAAAGGACATCTCAGAGGTTGGTACCCAGAAATCCACTCCCAAGTCAGGCTGCTTTGCCCACAAATCCTCTCCATCCAAGCATCCTCTCCATCCATGCAGTTCCTGACTTTGTGGAATAGAGACCCACTTTCCCTTGGCCTTCATCACACCCATGACTTTAGACTGGAGAGAGAAGGTTTGCTGCAGAAGATGGTCCTACACCTCTAGAACAGGTTTCTTGCTGTCTCTGGGAAGATTCAAGCACTGAGGAAAACACACATAAATATCTCCTTGTGCAGCTGATCTTCAACGGAGTACGAAGTGCTTGAGCCAGGAAACTCATCATGGGCAGATCCTGGGGAAAAAAAGCCAAATTAATCCTGGATCAGCTCCCAGTTTGCAGAGTCAGAAAACTACAGCAAGGCAGAGATCAACCCCTTCTGTGCTGGACACCTTAAGGGACCATTTCTGATCCCACCTTCTCCACAGCCAGGCTCTCAGGCAGCCTTGCCCAGAGCCTGTCTGGACCCACGAGCTGGGGCTGACAAGGGGCTGTGGGCTCCAAACCACACCCTGGGAGCTGCTGGCTGGAGAATGAGGTCCAGCTCTGGGCCAGGCACAGGGGCAGGGTCTGCCAAGGGATGGTGCCCCAGATACCTGTGCCTGGTCCCCCTCCCTCCAGTCCCACCTGCATCCTGCAGGAGTGCTCAGGCACGTGCCAAAGTGTTGGCTCACATGGAATGGGGAAGGTGGAGGCTGGAACACCTCTTGGAGCAGTGTGAGACTGAGGGAAACGCTGCTGCCGGAGCCCCCTGCCCTGCTGCAGCCCCTTCCGGCCCTGCAGAGGAGACATTTCTCCTCCTTCCCCTCCTTCTCCTCCCTCCTCTTCTTCTTCCTCTTCTTCTCCCTCCACCTCTTCTTCTTCTTCTTCCTCTTCTTCTTCTTCTTCCTCCTCTTCTTCTTCCTCCTCCTCTTCTTCTTCTTCTTCCTCCTCTTCTTCTTCTTCTTCCTCCTCTTCCTCTTCCTCTTCCTCTTCTTCCTCTTCTTCTTCTTCTTCCTCCTCTTCCTCTTCCTCCTCCTCTTCTTCTTCTTCTTCCTCCTCTTCTTCTTCCTCCTCCTCTTCTTCTTCTTCCTCCTCCTCTTCTTCTTCTTCCTCCTCTTCTTCTTCCTCTTCTTCTTCTTCCTCCTCTTCTTCTTCTTTCTCTTCTTCTTCTTCCTCTTCTTCCTCTTCCTCTTCTTCTTTCTTCTCCTCTTCCTCCTCTTTCTCTTCTTCCTCCCCTTCCTCCTGTCCTGCTCCTCCTTCACCCTCTCCCTGCCCAAGCTGTGTTACCTCCTCCATTTGCTGCTCTGCAGGACAGGGCAGCACTTCCGAGCAGCCATCATGGTGGACACGCCTGGACAAGGGAAGGAGGCCTTGGATGAGGCCGTGGGAATGCAGGCACGACCCCCAACAGCCCAAAGCACCTGTGAATAAACCAGGGCTGTCAATCCAGGTGTCAGGTTCAGGTGTGCAGGAAACCTTTCCTGCAGCTCTGGCAGCTCCTCGCGTTCTCCTCTCCTGGAGTTTGCAGCCAGGGATGCCACCCCGAGCATGGAAAATAGCCAGAGGGGTGACCTTTGGAATGCGGGCTCAAATCTCTCAAATCAACCCACCTGGAGGCTCAGGTGGATGAAATTCCTCAGCAGGAATGCAACAACAACGCTCCCCAGCCACAGCAGAGCTCAGTGCAAGGCTGTTCAGACAGGCAGGGGCATTTCATTTTACATCCAGCTGATCTCACTCACTCTCAAATACCCACAGACTCACAGCACCAGCACACAGGTGCCCCCTGGGCTGCCCAGGATCCCCCAGAGTGACACAGAGGACAAGGGACACCAACAAGGCCTCAGAACATCTCTTCTGGCAGCCTCATGCTGACTTTGGGTGCCCTTGAGGAGCTGGCAGTGGCTGTGAGCATTTGGGTTTCCATCCTGTCCCCCCTCGGTGGCAGGAGGTGACATTGCTGATGTACTCACAGCCCTTTCCCTCCCTGTCTGGGGGTGCTGTTCTCCAGTGCTGAGAATAAAATGGCTGAGCAAGAGGTAAAGAGAAGCTGGGGTGGGTCACCAGCCCATCGTATTCGAGCACTCAGGTAATGTCCAACCTCTTGGTACTCCCAGCTCTCCTCTGGTGCCCTCTGCACTCCAGTAGTATCACCCTCCCTCAGAGGGAATGAACCAAGAGACAGAGATGTCCAGCTTGGACAGGAGAACCATCCATGGAGAGGGCTGGGAAACAGAGCCAAGGGCCAGGAAGGATCAGGGGGCTCCTGCCAGCCCAGAGAAAGCCTCCAAGAGCAGATCTGGTTTCCACATGAATAACCAGTTGGCACTGAGAAGAGTCATGGACAGGGACATGGGAGAGCCCATGGGCAGCAGAAGGGATCTCAGAGGCAAGGAACAGACAGATTTTTGGCTTTCAGAGCAGCCATAAGTGTTTATGTGGTTGGGAAAGCAGCTTTGGAAGCAGGAATTCCCTGGTCTCCCACGGCCCTCTCCAGCCCCAGGGTTGCCTTGGGGGCTACACGCCAGGAACAGGAATCATGCCCAGGATCCTGAACAAGGGTGATGGATGAACTGGGCCCAGCAGGGCTTGGCACTGGGGAAGAGGCCGAGGCTCAGAGCTGGCACCAGACCCACTGACCCTGCCCACTTCCCTTGGACTCACTGGTCATCCCAGGGGGCACTGGCCAGCTCAAAACCAGCCTCCTCCTACCCTGCTCGAGGGCCACGGGGCAGCCCACAGGAATCCCTGCGGCTTAAGAAGTCAGTCCAGTGGTGTTGGGTGGCTGTGGATGCACCAGGAGGGGAATGCCACCAGCCTCCCCTGCTGCAGGGTCAAGCTTTGCCCTCGATGCTGATGAAAGCATAGAAGCTTTCCTGGGAACTGCTCGCAGGTCAGAGGGAGTGGCTGCAGCCCTGTGTGTCTGTGGAGAACAGCAGCAGGAAACTTGGAGGGGTTCCTTTGTGGGGCAGCCAGAGGGTGGGTTTGGAGGATACAACACTTTCTGGGATTTCTCCATGGAAAAGCCTCTTCCTGTTTCTTTCAGGTTTGTCCAGGGAGATGTCATTTTGTGCCCTTGGGACAGCACAAAGCCAGCAGAACAAAACAAACAAAAATTCAAACCAGGGAAGCACTGCTGACTTGGGTGGTTATTCGTTCATCCGATGGAAGCAAATGAGCAAGGTCCCAGCAGCAATCTGCTTGGGCTGAAAACAAACAACATTCTCCCACTCAAAGCAGACTGACTTGTCCTATCAGCTCCAGACGCTGCCCTGGCAGAAGAGCTGCTCACAGGGTGCAAACCTTTACAGTACTGCTGGGATCTTGTGGGAGCTGCTGTCCCAGAGGCATCAGGGCTTCATCCCCCCAGGGCTTTGTGCCCACCCCTGACCCACAGCAGGTGTCCAGGGGCCATCCAGCACTGTGGGTCCGACCTCCCACAGCACCTCCAATCTCTGCACCTCTGCTGCTCCTGGAGAACCAGCTCAGAGAGGGCTCCCGGGTCTCTCCCTGCCCTTTGGCCATTCCTGTCTGTGGAGCTGGATGGTGCCTTCTGAGGTCTCTTAAGCCAGCCAGGAATGCTGGCACAGGAGGGGGCTACCAGTGTCACCATGTGTCTAAACCCCATGGGAGGATCTGGAACTGCTTCTACTGCATCACTGCAGAAAAGGGCAAATTAAGGTAGAAACCAGTAGTGAACCAGGATTTGGGATCCAAATACAATGCAAATGGACTTTCCAAGAGTAAAGAGTGTGAGAGAGCACAGCTCAGACCTACAGAGACCCTTCTGAGAGGGTCACCCAGAACAAAGATGATCCATGTGCAATGAGGCCATTTCTTCCTTCAAGATCTGGGAAGAAGCAGAATGACAGATGTTCTTGGAGATACTCTGCCTGGAGCTTGCTGTCCTTCCACAGTGGGATTAAGCCACTGAGGTGCCAGCAGAACATGCCCAGCCCATGGCCCATCTTACATCCTTGTCCAGTCCTGCTCTTACATGGGAAATGCTTCCCTGACACGGGGAAGAAGGCAAAGAACTCTGACCAGTTCTCATTGGGGCAGGAAAAAAGGTCACAGCAGCCACCCTGCTGTCACAGCATCCCCTCCAGCACTCACCTGCTCACAACAGGTACAGCGAGGTTCCTTGGTGGGAGCAGGAGGGATGGAGCAGGTCCCCACATGGATGGGACACGGCTGGGGTTGCTCCCCATGGTGCTGTGGTGAAGGGATGGCTGGAGGAGGGCATTTAGGGGGGAGTGTTCTGGTTGAGGAACTTGTAAGGAACTAGGACACACCTTAATAGACTTTTCAAGGAGATTTTGGGAACAGTTTGACTTCGAACTTCCTTTTTAAAAATAAGAAGTGGCCTACATAGGACTGAGCAAAAAATTATGCCAGTATCCCATGGTAATGTATAGAGCAGCAGGAAAGTCCAGAATAGCATCAGAGAGGGATTTGTGCCCTCAGCAGAGAGTCAGTGGAGACCATTTACAGAGGAGAAACTCCAGTTCCTTTGGAAAGTCAGTGTTGGGACACTGGGAAAGGAAAGACTTTTGCCATCTTGTCAAGGAAACTGGGCTGAGTGTACAAAGAACTGGGGTATGTGCTCGAGTTCAGAGATCTCCTGCTGAGCAGGTCCTTGGCCACACTGAGGCACAGCTGAAGGCCAGAATGGGAGTGGAGAAGCTGGGCAGAGCAGGATTAGGGGGAGAGACTGTCCAGTGCCTCGGAGGCAGCAGGATCAGGAGCTGCCCACAGGCAGAGCATCCTGGAGGAGCATCCTTGGCCCAGCAGGAGCCTGTCTGAGCACCAGCACCAAGCCATGAGCTTGTCCTGTGCCCAGGCACCAAGGCAGTGGGGCAGAAATGGCTGTGAGCTCGAGTGTCTGACCTCCCTGCCCTGGGACAGGGACAGTCCCACTGCAGGACAGCTCAGGCACTGACTGCAAGCTTCTCTCTGCCCCCATAAGCACCTGCCCTAGGCAGGACTTGCTTCCTGCGTTTCCCAGAGCTGTAGCAGCCAAAGGATACAGGTGACACAGGGCCTGTGGGGAGAAATCTTATTTAGGATGTTTAGGAAAGAAACAAAGCACAGGCACATCTGCTCTGCCTCTGAACAAATCTGATTCATTCACCTCCTGGCACGTACGGACCAGACCTCGGTTCTCCTTGGGCTGGGATCATTTAGGAAGGTAAATTTGGGCAGAGCAGGTGAGTTGGTCCCTGCAGAACCCATCCAGTGCTGGGGACTTGCTGTTGAGGTTGCTGAATATTCACCAGGACTTTGGGGCTGTCCAAGCCAGGGGGTGACCAAAAGATGCTGAAAAAATTTCAGAGCCAGTGCTTCACCAAAAGTCAAACTATCCTATCCAGTGTATTTGTTATTCCCATTACTTTTGTCATGGTATAGAAAACGGGGTTTGTGTTTGTGTAGTAGGAATTGTCACTGCTGTATCTGTCAAGGACTCAGCATCCTTGGATTGCCTCCCTGCCTCTCATTTGGAAAATCATGAACCCCTGCAGAAGTGCCCTGGTTTGTGTAAGTGTGGTCCTGAAGCCCATTGACAGGGACAGAACTGGATGCTGTACTTCCAGAGTCGTGGATTTGGGTGATATTCCTTTTAGTCTGGCCCAGCTCCACCTTGGTCAGCACCTCTAGGTGTCCATCAGCTTGGCCAAGAGCTGGACAGGCACAGAGTCCCTGGCAGGGGGCTGAAAATCGGGTGCAAGAGGCTGAATACACATGGCTTGGCAAGTCCAAGGAGGATTTTTTGATTAGCCCTTCCCAGTGGAGGGAAGGGAGGATGAGGATGACGAGAAAGCCAAAGGAGGAGCACAAGCATCTCCACTGATCAGCTCAGGGTGTTTCAGCCACCCCTTAACCTCAGCCGGGGTCAGAGCTCAGTCCTGGCTGGTGCTGGTCGGGGGCTCAGGGCAGGACTGGGGGGGTTGTGCTGGGAACTGGGAAACCAGGGTGGGGGTGAGAGGTCCCAGCCCACGATGCTGGGCTGTGCCCAGTGACACCCAGGAAGGGACACAGCCACCCCCACACACCTCTGCTGGTATTTGGAGATGCCCTGGGGACTCACAGAGGGAATCCTCTGGGGCTGGGCTGGATCCTCCCACCCTGTGCAGATGCCTCAGGTTCCCAGGAGCACCAGTGACCTGCATTTAGGCCCCTGGATGCCCCAGTTCAGTGCCCCTCACCCAGTTCAGAAACCAGCAGTGCCCAGCTCTGCAGGGACACTGGAGGGCCAAGGGTCAGACCTGGCTCACGGCCACCCCACGCCAAGAGAGGCTGAAATTCTGGCTCCACTGGACACCAAACAGCATTCCCAGCGGATTTCACAGGGCTGTGACTCCCCCCAGCTCACAGATGGTGCTCCCAGGCTGCAGCACCTTTGCCCACTGGCATCAATCCCAAGGGGTTTCCCCACAGTCCTGGGGCAGAGCTGCTCCCTGCAGAGGTACCAGGCACCATTCCCAAACCACCTCCTGGGAGACCTGGGCCATGCCCAAAAGGTGTTGCAGTCCTGGCTATGCCATGTCCAGCTGTCAGAGCTGGGAGAGCCAGCACAGAGCAACTCCCAAAACCTCCTGCAGCTGCCTGGACCTTCTCACCCACCGGGAACCCAAGGGGCCTTTTTTAAGGCAGCTGCTGTATTTGTGATGCTCTCAGGTTTGGGAGGGTCCTGGCTCAAGGACAGGCAAGGAAAACACTCCAGGAGACCGACTTGGTTGCACAGAACCCCCTCCTGCCCCGCGCCTCTCGTAAAATCCACCTGGAAAAATAATGCCGGAGGCTGTGCTGACAGATGACTAACTCTTCCTGGTGCAGCACTTTGCCCCTTCCCTTTCCACGTGTGTGCCTTGGAAACCAAACACAGAGACACCCGTGGGGTGGCCAAAGAAAACAGCTCTCTCTGGGCAAAGTGCTCTCCCTAAAATATAGAAACAAATACATAAACCCGTGCATGGACAAATTACCATAGAGGCATAAATACGACCCCTGCCATGGGGGCAGCCCTTTCCAGTCTCTCTTTCCAGCTCTTTTTGTGCTGTCAGATGTTATTGGTGCTGCCAGGTTGATTTACAGCAGCTCTTTGTGCACTGTGGCCCCTACTGCAGGCTTAGGGTGGGGTTGGCTCTGGTGGGCGATCAGAGGATGGTCCTGATCCTGCTTCCACTAGATGCAAACCCAGCAGATAAAGAGTGTGAGCTCCTCTCAGGAAAAAAAAAAAAATTAATTTAAAAAAAAAATAATTATGATAAAAGACTTTTTTTTAAATCACCGACTAGGTGTGATTTCTTTGCTTAACAAATGTTTATAGAGACTTTCTGAGGCCACGGGGAGGAGCAGCCGCTGTCTGCAAAACACATCAGCAGCAAGGCTACCTTCTGTCTCTCTGATTAGGGAACAGGGGGATATTTTGGGAACGTTGAGCCTGGAAAGGCAGGAAGGGAGGAGTCAGGATGGAAACACGGGGCTGGAATCTCTGCTGACATAAAGCAGCATCGGAGGCAATGGGGTGGAGCCACCTCCCACCAGCCCCAAAATCCCGCAGCAGAAGAGTTACCCTTGAGAAGCCAAAGCTCTGTGAGGGGCACCAGGTCCAGCACCAAGAATGTGGGTCTGGATGAGGCCCCGTGGGATGGGGACTGAACATCGGGCCGTGAGCAGGAAGGATGACTATGGAATGAGACTCCTGTGACCTTCCCGAGCTGGAATGTGAGAGATTTACTGAGCAAATGGTTTTCCAGCCATGCCTGGAAGCCCCAGAGCAGCTTCTACACAATTCTGGGGGAATCAAGAGGCCATCACGTGTGTGAGAGCACAGCAGGAGTTCCAAAACTCCTTGGAGATGGCGGGTAGAAAAAATTCTCAGAATTACTTTTTTTCTCAGAAAAACTCTGGGTTTTTTTAACTCTGACTTTACCATGGAAAGAATCTGCTCTTAAAACCAAGAGCCCCCAAACTGAAAATGTTTTTGTTTGAGAAGATTATCTCAAGAGCAAAGCCTGTCACAGCACAATGGGGGCACGGAGTGTGACCCCCCCATCTCCCTGTCCTCTCCAGCTCCATGTGTGCCCCCACAGGGCTCTGAGACAGAGAAAAGCCCCAAGGGCAGGAGTTCTGAATGAAAACTTCGGGGTTTTAGTACAGAAAAAAAAATCAGTTTCTAAATGTTTGGTGAACAACTTCTGTTTCTTATAGAGAGTCAAAGACTCAGGGTTTGAAACACCCCAGAGATGCACTTCAGCTACTCAGGGCCCAAACAGCTACTAGTGCCTCACAGAATCACACACAGCTTTGGGCTGGAAGGGACCTTAAAGATCATCTTCTTCCACCCCCTGTCATGGGCAGGGACACCTTCCACTAGCCCAGGTTGCTCCAAGCCCCGTCCAACCTGGCCTTGGACACTTCCAGGGATCCAGGGGCAGCCACAGCTTCTCTGGGCAACCTGTGCCAGGGCCTCCCCGCGCTCACAGCCAAGAATTCCATGCCAATATCCCATCTCTCTCTGTCCTCTGGCAGTGGGAAGCCATTCCCTGTATCCTGTCCCTCCATCCCTTGTCCCAAGTCCCTCTCCAGCTTTCTAGGTGGAGAGAAGACTCCAGGGAAACCTCAGAGCCCCTTCCGTGTCTAAAGGGTCTCCAGAAGAGCTGGAGAGGGACGTGGGACAAGGAATGGAGGGATGGAGAGCCTCTCCAGTTCTCTTGGAGCCCCTTTAGGCCCTGGAAGGGACTCTCAGGTCTCCCTGGAGTCTTCTCTCCTCCAGGTGAACACCCCCAGCTCTCCCAGCCTGACTCCAGAGCAGAGGAAAACATCTGGGCTCCAGGACAACCCCAGCCTGACCAGAACAGCAACTGAAGCTGCCACAGCCTCAAGCCTTTCACCCCGCCCGTGCTTCGGGCAGAGCAGGGGGGGAGCAGGACACCACCAAAGGCTGCACCGAGCACTGGTCGGGAACCTGTACCCGGCCAGGGGATGATCTCGCACACACAGCGTGGTTTAGACTGTGACTGGCGACAGGAGCAACTCTCAGTTTACAAGTTAAGGTCTTGAATATGGTGTCGCATCTTCCCTGGTGGTGGACAAAGGATTGCACAAGGCTGAGCACGGACGGCGGGAACAGGCAAAAGGCTCTTCCCAGGATGAGCAATGGGAATTTCTCAAATGCTCGTGGTCCACTGTCAAGTGTAAAGGAGGTTTCTAAAAACAATTCTTGTGCAATTCTGAAGAAGAAAAGCTCTTCAAACTCCCCTTTGTTGCTAAGAAATAACAAAACATTAAAATAAGCAACTGACCACTGCAGAAGACACAGATGTGCCTCACAGTGCCGTTCATCATCCCTCCTGGAGGTGCTCAACCAGACAGCCAATTAAATACAGTTGTTTTCCATGGCTAAAGTGATCCTTTGTGGCAGACAAAAGCTCCATGTATTAGCAATTATATACTCAATACTCTTTGGAGAAAGTAATTGAAGACTTGGCTAAAATATTCCTACTTTTCTTTGAGGTGACTTATATCTCAAACCACGAGGGTTTCAAAGCATTTCATCTGGGTCATTACAACTGAGCTAAGAGGGAAATAATCTGTTGTCTAATTATTTTCAAGGAAGAAACAGCACTAGGAATATTTGAAAATGCGAAAAATGCTTCAACCGTATGGTTTGGATTCTGATGATGATTCATCATTTGCCACCCAAATTTTAATTTTCAAAGTCAGAAATTAAAGGGGGGAGGGAAAAGGCTGAATATTTGCTTCTGAGTTCTCAACTCACATATGCAAACCAGTAAAAATATGGTGTGAATTCACTGTGTGACCTTCAGCGTTGAGTAACACAAGTTTCTGAATTCCTTCCCCCAGCAAAGGGCTTAAGAACTGCAGAGGATTTGAGACTTTTCTCATGTTAAACACAAAGCAGTGTTGAGGCAGCCTGTTGTAAAAGGGCCCTCTCTTCCTGAGAAAGTTGTCCCGGGGTGTTCAGCAGGAACAGCACAGCTGAAGGCTTTATATGCTCTAATACAATACAGATGGCAGGGGAGAGGGAAAGTGCTTGGTATGCAAGTGCCGAAGGTTTGCAATGCTCATTTTAAAATGCAGAATAATACTTTAAAAATGAGACTGCATCAATCTTTCCAGGCCAGAATTTATCACATGCGTTCACTGAAGTGTAAATTACAGCCAAGGACTGACAACAGATTCCTTGGCCGTAAACGCCAACCTCCTCTGAAAGAAAAGAAACAACAGTGCAGAGCAGAATCGGCAGAAAAGGGGTTCATTTGCCTGTGTGCGTTGTCTTTCAGACACCTGACTTCACAGAGATTTCAGCAAATGACATTCACTTGACCTGATTCAATCATTTGCTCTGAAATACTTGCTGACTTCTCATCATAAACATCATAAAAGCATTGTGATTTTAGAGCAGGCTTGCTGTGGACTTCTGTGTATCACGGTGAGCAGGCACACGTTTTAGGAGTCTTGGATTATGGAATAGTCTGATTATGCAACTGTGAATCTCTGTCACTGCAAAGCTCATGGATCTCCTGTGTGGCTGTTATGGATGTCTCCATGTGTGCCATGGATAAGCAGGTCTGGACGGTCTGCAACAACCTGATAAAAACCAATTCTGCTAAAGGACAAGTCTCAAATCAACATCATTTTTCCATTTAAAGTGTTTTATGGATTGATAAAGAAAAACAAATACACGATGAATGGAAGCCACATTGCCATCCTGCTATGAATTTTTCCAATAATGCATCAGGGAAAGGTTCTTCCCCCAGAGGGGGGTTGGCACTGACCAGGCTCCCCAGGGCAGTGGGCACAGCCCCAAGGCTGCCAGAGCTCCAGGAGGGTTTGGACAGTGCTCTGAGGGACAGGGTGGGATTGTTGGGGTGTCTGTGCAGGGCCAGGGGTTGGACTGATCGTCTTTGTGGTCCCTTCCAACTCAGGATATCTGTTATTCTGTAACGTACATAAGGACTCTAAAGATGTTGAGGGGACCCTTCCAGGCACCTCCTTCCCGAGGTGCCCATTGCAGTTGTTCATTGAACAAACCCAGCACCTCAAACTACTTTGTCAACCCCAAATGATTCTGTAGAGGGAGCAGCAACCCAAGTGGGGCAGGGGGGACCTCAGTGCCCTGGCCCTGGCCTGAAACAGCCTGGGGATGTTGGGGGCAGGAGCTGGAGGCCCCCTTGGCTGCACTGCAGCACATGGACCTGAATTAGAGATCACCAATATGCTCCACTCCAATTTGCACAAATTGTCCCCTCTGTGCTCCTGGGGTCGAAGCTCTGGCAGTGCCATTGAGGAGCCTCGGACAGGGAGCCAGATCTGCAGCTGCCATCTGGTCTGTGGTGGCCCGGAGCAGGTCCGTGGGGAGCTGTGAAGTGAGAGCCCCACCCGAGCTGTTCCAGCTCGGTGGAGGTGTCCCCCTGCCTGGCTCTTGTCTCAGGACTGATTGGCACAAATCAGAGACAAAGGCTGCTGCAAAGCTGGAGTGCAGGGTCCTTTCCTCTGTTTGCTGGATAATTTAATAACAGCCTGGGCCAGAGGGAGCCAGGCACAGCGGAGCGAGACAGTCTCCATTTGGTTTATTAATGTGTTTCTTGATCCCAGTGAGTTCTTCCCAAGGAAAAAACTTCCCTCCCAGCATGGGCCAGCATGGGGCAAACATATTGGACCTGCATGTCTCTGTTGGCTTTGCTCAGCCTGGTGCCTGGGCTCCTTGGCCATGTGCCACCAAGCACCAGCTGGCCCCGAGCCCACCAGCAGGACGTGCAGCTCTGGCCCCTCTCCCTCCTGCCTTTAGGGAGGGGGAGTCAAGAGCTACCTAAATAAAGGAAATGTTAATGGGTTAGAAGGGCTTTAATGGGTTATTTTGCTTTGCTTTCTATTTCGGTGGTGGGTTTTTCATTTTCTTTTGGTGGAGAAAATGAGGACACAGCAGCCTGGAGCCATCAGCTCCTGTGTGCTCAGCTCTCGCTTCATCAGACCTGGGGAACAGAAATAATAACTTCAGTGCCTTATAGGGAGGATGTGTGGAATCAGTTAAAAATTACAGGGAAATAAACTTTATTTTAATCCTTTGTCCAAATTCCTTCAGTTAAGCACACAGCAGGTATCCTGTACTCAAAGATATATTCCTGCAATGTCAGGCCAAACACTGATGTCCATGACATCAATCCCTGGGCATCAGCTGTCCAGGGATCTCTGGTACACATCATGCAGCAGATGTAACCTTTGTACAAGGGACAGTGTTTGGTGGTTGTATCCTCCAGCTATTTCTGGAAGTGAATGCAATAATCTTCCACTCGGATATGACTGTTTCCAGCATAAACAAATCCAGGCCAGCTTTGGACCATAGATCTACTGTCTGGAAATATCATCATGGAGGATGTTTACTTGACTGTTTCCAATCCTTTTTTTTATTCTTTGCTTTGTTTGCAGTCTAACTCAACTTTTTTCTATACACTTTTCCCAACCAAAATGTCTTTCCCCTGCCATTTCAGCTTCACTTTCTTCAGCAGTTGGGGAACACCCATCCTACTTTGCTGGAACCAGTTTCCGTTTGGGACATGACATTCTTCCAAGTTGTCATAAAGTCAAAGTATGTGTTCTATATACAGCAACCAGCCTGGAGAGCGTGTGTTGCCTTTGGCATAGGCAGCCATACGTTACAGTCACTGCCACAGCAACCCACGGCCATCCCCTCCAGGAAACCCTCTCTTGAACCTCTCTGCGCACGAGCAGCAGACTTCAGGGTCTGGTTGACCTTTCATGGCTTAGGTGACGTTTGTCCTCCATGTAGTTAGACTCTATGGACTGGATTTCAATCCCACGTCAGCTGGGGCAGCCTCCCACTGCTGACGTGGGACTGTTGGGATGTCCTTTGGACATCACTGACACCCTTGAGGATGAGCAGGAACAGACCCACCGGTCTGACCTCAAACATCTCCCACGGGGACGTCTCCACATGACCATCTGAGCTCCATTTAAAGACAGCGGGGGGGACACCAGCGCTGTGCTGTAAGTTCAAGGTGTAAGAGCAAATGGAAGAGAATGCAGGAGAAATCTGCCCTCAGCTGTGGCACTAGGTGAGATAATACCCTCTGTGCCTGAGTGTGATGGCTCTTCAAAACCCACAAGTGCTTACAGGTCTGAAGGAGCTCTTGCCCCAAGACTGGATGTTGCTGGATGTGGTTGAGTCCAGTTTGGGGGAGAGAATTAATTATTACAGGAAAAGAGGAGTGTATTGTCCAGATGGACTGGTTTATTCCCATCTGGATGGGACCTGTGGAAATCTGTGGGACACTGGATTCCTTTCCTGGCCACGCTGCATGGGGCAGCCTGGGGAACCACCACATCTGCTCCTCTATGCGGAAACATCATCAGCACCCAGGCCCGTGAAGAATGAAGGATGGGCATCACATCCAGGCTGTGCATGACCTTTCTGTCCCCCTGTTGCCAGTAGCTTTTCACTTAAAAGTCATGGGGATGAAACCTTCCAGGCAGGAATGGATCAGGTAAACCCACAGACACTGCTGGAAGGAGCGATAGTGGAGGTGGATCCAAGCTGCCACTTTCCAACACCCAGCCGTGAAGACCAAGGCAGACTGTCAGGATGATATGAAACAGCACCAGGGGAGGCTCATATTGGAGATTAGGGGAAATTTCTTCATGAAAAGGGTTATCCAGCCGTGGCACAGCTGCCCAGAGCAGTGGTGGGGTCACCATCCATGGAGGGGGTTAAAAGCCATGTGGATGTGGCACTTGGGGACATGGTTAGTGGTGGCCTTGGCACAGCTGAACTTGATGATCTTAGAGGGCTTTTCCAACCTAAATGATTCTGTGATTCTAAGAGTACCATCAGCCACCAAGACAAACCCTCAGCTTAGCAAGGCTCCACTCCTGACTCTGGAAGAACCTCCTGTTCCACGGGCACCTGAGACAGAAGCCACTGGAAATCAGGGCTGTGATCCGCCTGTGACACACACATTATTTTTTCCACCATCCCTCTGCCCCAAAAAGCATCTTTCCAAGAAGCCTCCTACGAACCTGCCTGTGTGTTCAGCTCTGCTCTCACCAAGGCCAAACCTGCAGGCACTGAGGCAGCAGAGGAGGGAACACGTTCCTTTGGTGTCGCCCTCCCAGCCCAGCGTCACGGCAGTGGATATGGGTATTTTTGTGCTTCCTCTGAGATATTTTTAGCCACTCAAGTGACTTGTGGCAGTTCCCTGAGGCCAGAGTGATTCATATGGTTTGGAGAGGGGCTGTGCTGGATTGCTCCTTGGGAAGGGAACGTCATCCCACTGAAATCTGCTTTCAAAGGCGTAAGGACTGTGAAAAATGGAGCAGTATTTCCATAGTGAGGTTTTTGGCTGTGGCTAAACTGGAGCTGTTGAATTTTCTGATTATTATATCATGGGGGGGAGGGATCTATTTTTTCTGATGTTGGTGAAAGGGAGTGATTAATACCCCAGGCAATGTGCAGCACAAGGCAGAATCATGGAAACTCCCTCTCTCCTCAGTCAGCTTTTAACCCTGCCCTGGGCGCCATGTGACAGTTTTGTCTTGCCTTCCTCCCCTGCAGCCCCTTCTCCATCAGTGCACATCAGTCCTCCTTCTCCTCCAGACCCCCCATCCTTGTATCTCTGACATGTCAGAACCAATGAAGGACCTCCAGAGACCTTTCTCAAGCTCTGCTTTGCAGACAAGTGGACTTTTGTAGCATTTGTGAAGTTCAGCAGCCCAAGGGAGGTGGGGAACAGAACAGCTCTCCTGATCCTCCAGATCTGGTTGCCCCTTTCCACAGGCACCCCCTGAGACCTTGTTCAAGAATTGCTTCCCTCTTGACTGACAACAAGCAGAGTAAGGAACCTCAAATGGTTTGAGGTTCTCCCCGTGGTTCTCCATGGGGAGATGAGATGAGGTGGATTGAGAAAAGAAAGGTTCTTCCTCTAGTCTTTCTCTCTCCTTTACTTAGGAAAGGGCCGCATTCCAGGTGGCCTCCCACTGAGCCCCTGTGAAACGAGCTGAATGTGGGTTTGGAAGAGTATTTTGATGTTTTTCTGCCATTTGGTTGAAAGTTGGGAGAGGGGTTGCTATGAGCATGTCCTGGTAAGGGCATGTCCAGCCTGTCCAGCAACTCATTTCCAGAGAGCAACCTATGGACAATGAGGAATGGGAAGATCAAGGAGAGCAGAACAGCACAAACAGCAACCAGAGAACCTCCCCTACCACCAGTCTGAGCAGAGCAGAGTCAGGAGTGCTGCTGACAACTGCTGTAAGAGCACCCCGGGAAGACGGAAGGAATTAGGGGCCTCCTGGCAGGAAGGACCTATAGAAGGTAGGAAGGATCTTGAGACAGAGAGGGCAAGGGGAGACGACCTCTGATCAAAGCTGTCTGGCTGCCATGAGGCTCTGAAAGGCCTGTCTCTGGGATGCTCCTCGGGGCTGAGGCAGAAGCCAGACTTCCAGCCTCAGTTCTCAATTTCCCTGGTCATGTGGGCTCTGCTGAACTCCAGACATCCCTCAGCAGCAGAGTCTGTGGCCAGATAGTGCCTGGCTGTGTGCGCGTTGTTAGAGGTTGTAAGGGCAGTTTGGATCCTCCGTGAGGTATTTTTGCCGTGGACAGGAGCCAGTGAGATCATGTGCTCAGAATCAGTTACCACCTTCTGCCGTCAGCGGCCTGGGCACAGCACACAGGCTCCAGGAGTTATTTACAGCAAAACAGCCAAGCCCTTTGGCAAAGCAGCTGGTGGATGCCAATGCCAAAGGCAAATGCTGAGTCCAGGATCTTTCTCCCCATGACCAGAACCGCCACAAAAAGAGTTTCTTCAATCCCTGTCTTGCCTGGGGCTCAACTTTAATCTACCCTTGCAGAGAAGAGAAGAGGCAGGTCTGCAGTGTCCACAGTTGTTGGTCTGCTCCATGGTGAGCACAGAATCACAGAACCACAGAATATCCTGAGTTGGAAGGGACCAGCAAGGATCATTGAAGTCCTGGAGTTGTTAGAGCACAGGACACCCCAGCAATCCCACCCTGTCCCTCAGAGCGTTGTCCAAACCCTCCTGGAGCTCTGGCAGCCTTGGGGCTGTGCCCACTGCCCTGGGGAGCCTGGTCAGTGCCAACCACCCTCTGGGGGGAGAACCTTTTCCTGAGATCCAACCTGACCCTGCCCTGACACAGCTCCAGCTGTTCCCTGGGTCCTGTCCCTGCTCACAGGGAGCAGAGATTGGAGCTGCCCCTGGTAAGGAAGCTGCAGACCCTCAGTCTCCTCCAGCTGAACAATCCAAGTGACCTCAGCTGCTCCTTGTATGGCTTCCCCTCCTTGTAGACTTGACTGTTCCCCAGGAGCACCAGGCAATGCTCCCCAGCTTTGCTGCAGAGGTTGTTCCTCCATGGATCACAACCTCATAGAAACCTTCATGTTTCAGGTTGTACCCTAGAAAAGCAATGGGCAGTGGGAGGTGGCACGGCACTGGTGACACACCGAGGCCATGCCAGGCTCTGCAGAGGAGGTCTGTGGTGTTTAACCAACTGCTGGTGATGCACAAAGTGTTTCGAGCGCAGCTAAGCCAGTCTGGGTTGAGGAGCCTGACCACCACTGGTGAAAGAGCTGCAGGACTAGAGAGTGAACCAACCCCCTCCTGAAACTCTCGCTGAGGTTCAGGTGGAGCCACAAGGTGAGAAAGCGACCCTGTGGGAAAGTGAGTTTCAGGATAAAACCTCACCACGGAACAGTCAGGTTGTTCTGGGAGAAAGTTTCCCACTGGAGAGTGTGGTCACGCTGGAACCAGAACATTTCTTGGGAGCAGGTCAGAATGAAATGACTGATTGCTGATTTCTCATTTGTGGCTGAGCAGCTTCATTCTGAGTTTGTAGGCTGTGCATTTCAGGGGGTTAAATTAATGGTTTGATAATAATAACATCTCAAGTCCACAGTAATGCAACATATTAAATGTGATGCTCTGGGGGTAGGTTAAACAGACTTATGATTGCATTGATGTTCATGTTGGGATGCTAACAGAACAAAATAACGTGGTGCTACTGAGTGGAAATCTGTTATCAAATCTGTTCTGGGGTAAATGCCAACATTTTGGATTCTCCTTTCGATTTAGAATTTCACTCAGTCATGGAATAGAATAGTCCAGTTGGAAGGGACCTACAACCATCATCATCAAACTACTTGAGCACCTCAGGCCTGACCCAAATTTAAAGCCTGTTGTTAGGGGCATCGTCCAAACCCCTCTTGAGGACTGACAGGCCTGGAAGGTCACCTCTCTGGGGACCCTGTTCCAAACTTTGATCACCTCAGTAAAGAAATACCCCCTCTTATCAAGTCTGAACCCCCTTTGATGCAGCTTTTCTGCACATGGACAAACCCATTGTCCTCTGCTGCTCCTCCCAGGGCACCTTCAGCCCTTGGTGGCCCTGCCCTGGATGTGTTCAAGGACCTCAGCACCCTTTGATCATAGTGGAGCCCAGCACTGCCAACAGTGCTCAAGGTGAGATTTCATCAGCACCAAACACAGAGGGATAATCACCTCTTTCCAATTAAAATCGTTACGGGTTACGTCATATCTTGGCCTGAGAAGCAGAGACTGGGGACACAAGTGTCTGCCCCAGCCTGGAGCACCTCTGAACTTTGTGACTTTTGGAACACAACAAGAAACCCAAACCACAGCCCAAACTCCTGGAATATATTGCAGAAATAATGAAGAGTAAGAGTCGTGAAATCACAGATTCACAGAATATCCTGGGTTGGGAGGGACCCACAAAGACCATCGAGTCCAGCTCCTGGCCCCGCACAAGGCACCCCAACAATCCCACCCTGTCCCTGAGGCTGTTGTTCAAACACTGGGCTGGCAGGGTTTGATTGAAAATAATAACAACAAAAATAATAACAACAGTGAAAACAACAACAGCTATTAGTAGTAGTATTATTCAGTGTTGGTGTTATTATTATTATTATTAAACATATTTTTGGCTCTTGCTTTTTATCAGCAGTTACAATTTCTGGTCAGGTTCAACTCCTTCCCTCTTTTCCCAACTCCCAGACCTCAGAGCTACCCCTGTGCCTCTGCTTTAGAGACTTAATTTATAATTTTACCCATTTGCCATCTTTCTTTCCTTCCCAAGTGCCTCTTTCTCCTTCGTCTTGGCCTCCAGCTGATCTCAGCAGAGAAAGAGGCTGAAACTAAATCTGTGGAAAAAAGGCAGAAATCACACCCAGGGATTCCAGGTGAGAGACCTGCTGGGGAGCAAAGCAGCATAAAAATCTGGATTTATTGATTGGAAGGAAGTGCTACCAGCAGCCTGGGACATCATTTTAATAAATACTACACCAAGTACTGATTAGATTCCCTGGCAGTGGCCAACCTGAGCTCCTGGACCAAGCTCTGAGTTTAGAAAGCACCAAGCAGGACTCCTTCAGCTCCCAGCCCAGCACTCCACATGAAGGACGGGCCTCTTTTCATCTACAGCTTGCTGCCCAGACTTTGGAGGAAATAACCTCCCAGACACCAGAGGTTGAATTTGGAGCCCTGGTGTGTCCCTGCTGCTCTGATGCACCTTCCTTGGTGCATAATGTCATAACTTGCTTAGGTGCTTATTATTTGAGCTTTATCAGCAGCTGTTTGACTTGTTCTGGGCCAGTCACTGGGGAGGAAATAACACAGAAGTGCCCTTTTTGGAGTAGAAATCAGAGTCAGGAACCATGTGTGAGGGAAATCATAGAATCATGGAATGGTTTGGGATGGAAGGGACCTTAAAGATCACCTGGTTCCACCCCTTGTCATGGGCAGGGACACTTTCCACTATCCCAGGTTTCTCCAAACCATGTCCAACCTGGCCTTGTTCATGATTTGCAATGATATAAAGTATGGGAAAAACAAAGGGCTGCTGTTGAAGTACACAAACAATTGGAATCTGTACATCAAACCAACCATAGAATTATCATTATTCATTTTCAAAAGAAAAAGAAAAGGTTCCCACATCAAAAGCAGTAACAAGTTGGAGCCATGGTAGGAAATACACTGTGGATGCCTCGTTAGCACCATGAATAACTGTGTAATTACACAAAAATTACAAGTAGTTTCACTGAGAGAGACTGGGTACTCACTCACATCAAGAGGAAATGGTTTTGATTTCATAATTCCTCTTCTAGATGTTTCCCAGATTTTGTGGCATTATGGTTTTCATTTTGGTTTAATTGGCAGAGCAGCAGTAAATGAAAAGAGACAAAAGGGGCTTTTGTTGTGTATTAAAAGTTGTATTCTGGGAAACTCAACTCTGAGCAATGTCCAGAGACATTTGGGGCTGAGCAAACCTGGATCCAAAACACCCTGAGAGGGAGGGGAGGTTTATGTCCTACAGACACAGGCTGGGAGAGCTGGGGGGGTTCACCTGGAGAAGAGAAGGCTCCAGGGAGACCTGAGAGGCCCTTCCAGGGCCTAAAGGGGCTCCAGGAGAGCTGGCGAGGGGCTGGGGGCAAGGGATGGAGGGACAGGACAAGGGGGAATGGCTCCCCCCTGCCAGAGGGCAGGGTGAGATGGGATGGTGGGAAGGAGTTCCTGGCTGTGAGGGTGGGGAGGCCCTGGCACAGGTTGCCCAGAGAAGCTGTGGCTGCCTCTGGATCCCTGGAAGTGTCCAAGGCCAGGTTGGACGGGGCTTGGAGCAACCTGGGTTAGTGGAAGGTGGCCCTGCCCATGGCAAGGGGTGGGACTGGATGAGCATTAAAGTCCCTCCAACCCCAAAGTCAGTGATTCTATTCTATTGTTCTATTCCATGGCAGCCTGAGGCCTGGCACTGCAGTACCAGCTGACACAGGACAGGACAAAGGGGTGAGAAATGCCATCCCTGAGCTGTGCCAGATGTTCTGTGAGAAGAGACACGTGGGTTTTATCTGCAGAACATTTCCCAAACCTCATGCCCAGCACAGGGACTCAGTTAAACCCCTTCCTCTGAGCTCAGCCCTCACAGGCACTGGCTCTGTTACCCTGCTGAGGCACCACTGGAGTGCTTTTATCTTTATGCTTTTATAATTCTGCCTTATTGCATCCAGAGCCCGAGTGCAGAGCTGTGCTTGTCATTACAATGGTCGCATTTGGTGCCTTATGATCTACAACATTCACAGCCTTTTCTGGGGATAATGGTGTTGATGTTTTATGGATATTACAGTACCTGGGGGAATCCTTGGCACTCCTGCCTTTCCTTGCTTCAGGACTATTTTTAAGGGGAGGAGGCAGCCCCAGTGTGAGGACAAACCACTGCACGGCAGCCAGAGGGGAAGTTGTTTGGTTTGTGATGGCACAGAAAGTCTTGTCCTCATGACACATGGGATCCCCAAAGAAAGTGTGAGTAGGCAGAAGCATATCACTGCTGGAATTGTCTCCCTGCTCCCAAAAATAAAGGTGTCAAGTGTTGGAAGTATTGGATATTTTCCAGTTCGTCCCTTTCCCTGTTCCCATGTTGGAACAACATGTTGGAAAACAGGGCTGTGGGAATTTGACTGGATATTTGTCACATCCCCCTCTCTGTTGCTGTTTCCACCCAACATGGTGGCCACGGTGCCAAGTGCTGTGCCAAGACATCCCCAGGCTCTCCAGGGCTGAGAAGGTCACCTGGCACCACATGGCTCAGCTGGAAGTGGTGACATGGGTGCCAGACACCCAGGCTGTGCCAGGGACAGTGTCCCTCTGCACCCACACCCTCCTGTGCCCCTGCAGTCCCCAACAGTCACCCACGGCTCAGCTCTGCTGTGAGCAGCTTCCCCACAGCTGCCAACATCCCCAGCTCCTCTGCAAAGAGCTGGGGTTTATTTCTTCTCCTTTCTCCACCTCTGGGCAGCCCCCGGAATGGCTCCTGGTGCCGGGCAGGGCAAGCAAAGGCAGCAGCACACTCTGTGAACTGCAGACACGGCTCAGGGGGACAGCAAGGGCAGCTCAGCCCAACCTGCCTTTTCCCTGGCACCCTGAGCTAAAATGCTTCCAAAAGGCTTTCCCAGAAGGAATCCAAGGTCCTGAGCAAGACCAAAGCACCCTAACCCTGCACTGCAACTCAGCCTTAAGGAGCTCTCCCATTCCAGAACCAGCACTTGAGCTCTCAGTGCAGACTGGGCACAGTTTGTGTCTCTCTCTCCACACTGGGCAGCATCCAGCATTGCCCTGCCAGGGCTGCAGGAGAGGCCCAGGCCCTGATTTTAGGGATTGCTGTGCCCAGAGGGATGGAATGACTCACAGCCATTCCCAGGTGGGACGTTACCATTAACATAAGCCATGTTGATGGTGCAAGCAAATATCAGTTCTCAAGAGTCAGATAGGAGCAACACATTATACCATTCACAAATGGTATAAAGAGAGAGGGAAAGGAAATCAGGCTTGGAACTGCCAAGATGAGCTAAAGGCTCCTCTCATTCTCTGCTATCCACTGGCAAAGTCCCCTGTACAATCTCTGCTCCCAAGCTCTCAGCCCCTGGGCAGGACCCAAGGTTGAGATTACTCCCTGGCCTTTATAGAACTTCCCCTCTCTGGAAGGAGTCTGAAGGAAGACCCAGGAGGCATCTACCCACTTCCCCAAGGGGTGCCTTGTTCCCTCTGTTAATTAGTAGATGTTCCAGCACTGCTCCCACCTCCACTCTCTGGCCATCAACTGCCCCTGTGCTTCCCTGGACACACCTACGAGCGGACTGGAAATGTTCCTGTCCTCCTGAGTGACCACGTTCCTACTGTGCCACCTCAAACCCTTCCCCACTTTGCTCCCCCTCCACCTGTCAGAAAAATCACATTGACTCAGCAGTGACACTTTAGACACTCTTGCAAATGTGACTAGTCCAGATGGCTCCTGTGATGCTGCCCTGAGACGAGCTGTGACAGCCATCACCCCCCTCTGGAGTCACTGGGGTCAGAGCCTCTGGCCCTTAACCCACCCTTGGGGGCTGGTGTGACAGCAGCTGACACAGCACTGCACAGAAATGGTGCTTCTCTCCCCATCCCAAACTCCAGTGCCCCGGAGCTCCCAGGGACACGTTAACCCTCTGGGAGCCTGTGGGACCAGAAACGCAGAGTAACAGGCTCCAACCTCCTTTCCAATCCAAAGGCAGCATCCATCACCACCCCCCTCTGCAGTAAATTCCTCAGGCTGAGGAATGTACATGGTGAGTGATGAAATATTTCCTCTCCTTTGTTTGAAGCTTTTCGCCCATTCGTTCTGGGAAAGCCCTTCCTCTCCTGTCTGAGGCAGGAGGAACCGGAGGGACCAAGCAGCAGTGCTGCTGCTCTACAGACTAACCCACCTCGATTACAACCTCTCCAGCTTTCCCTGTGTCAGACCAGGGACTCTTCAGCTGGAGAACATCCAGACCAGCAACCCGAGGTGAGAGGTGCTTGGACACAGGCACCCAGCGCTGTTTCAGACGCATTAATGCAGCTAAAGCAACCATGGCCCATCCCGGGGCTCCTGCAGATCTGACCAGAAGATGGAAGTCAGGCAGAACCACCCAGGTCACCTCTGCAGGCACTGGATGCCAATGTGTCTGTGCATGAGCCCTGTGCTAAGCCCTGGCCTTAGGGCCACAAGCCTGTGCAACCCTGGCCTAGAAATCCTCAAGCCTGGAAGCTGCAGGAGGGGCAGGTGACGGTCATTTGGATCCCAGCCAAGACCTTGTCCTGTAGGGGTGTTCCACTCTCACATGGGGAGGGATGACCAAGCTCTCAGGTGCAGGGTGTTTGATTTCCAGAGGCTGTGTCCTCACCCAGCCCTCACCCAGGATGTGATGAGCTCTTTCCTCTCCTCAGAGGTGGCCTCTTGCCAGGCCCTCAGCGAGAGGAGCTGTTACTCTCCTCCCCCAAGGACAGAGCAGGGCTATTTTTTCCTATCCCGGTCTTATTTCCCACCTGGTATTTTGCATTTCTGTGCTCAGCTTCCTCCTCAGCCGGGGAGGAAGGTCAGCCAGCACAGAGAGCTGAGGGAGAGGGAACAGAAACATCCCAGGGTGAGACAGGCTGGTACAAGGGCACGTTCAGCACAAATATCCCCAGCTGAGGGCAACGCACAGGAAATGCAGGTGGTCCTTGTCCTCATGGCCATGGGTCACCTCACACCAGCCAGGAGGTAGCTCTGGACAGGATGACCATCAGAACTGACCCAGGAATCTCTAGGCAAGGCCTGAGTCAAAATCAGAGCCCCAGAGAGGGGGGCTCAGTCAGGCTTTCCCCAGCTCCACCCAGCACCCTGAGAGGCTTCGGACAAGGGGCACTGGAGCCAGAACCAGGAGAAAAGCAGCATTGTGGAGTAGCACAGGAGCACCTGAGTCACCATCCAGCTCTCTGATGGGAAACATCTGCTTTTCCACGGGTGAGTGGCCATGAGACCTGTGCCTTGGGGCTGCAATCCCATCAGCCACTTTCCTGAAAGCCATTGCCCCATTCACTGCCCCTTTGGGAGGAAAACAAGGAAACTCTCCCTTCCCTCCTGAGCCAACCTGGCAGCTTTGAGTCCTCCAGGATTATTTCTGTGAATTGGACTGGGAGGGTCGGATTTGGGTTGAGCTGGAACTTGAACAGTGGATTGCTGGGACCTGCTGAGCCGGTACAGCACAAGGACAGCATCTCTTTGTGTGCCGGAGCATTGCTGGAATCAAAGGATGTTTACCCAGCTTGTGGGGGATCACTTGATTGGAAATTGCATCCCCAGAGCTCCAGTCATGCTTGTCTGGCTGCCAGCCCTCCCCACCTCCTCCAGAGCCCTGACCACATCTAAGGCTCTCAGAATAGCACAGGACTAAGCAGATGCCAAGAGATAACAATTCAGGCCCTACTTGAATCCTCGTTGCTCACTCTTGTTCCTCCAGCCACTGTGGCAGAGCCCAGCTTTCACTGGGGTTGACACACAGACACCACGTGGAAGGAGGTCACCACTGCAAGAACTGTCACTCACCCAAACAGCTCATGGCAGGAGGAGCCTCAGCAGCACATGGAAAATGCCTGGAGAAGTTGGACGACACAGCTGGAGACTTCCCTGAAAGTTGGTCTTGCCTGAGCCTCACCAGAGAGTCTGGGGTCTGCCTGTTCCTCTAGAAGGATGTCAAGATTTGTGTCAAGTCAGACGGCTTGACCATGACTCCCTGCAGCCCAAAACAACCCACTGTCCCATCTTTGGCATGTAAATACATGAAAAAAACTAGTTTAATCATCCTGTCTGGCTGCCTTGCTCATTCCGAGGTGCACCCTTTCCCAGGAAACACCCAGGAAGGCAGCTCTGGACACCACCACTGTCTGAGATCACGAGGAGGAGGCTGGTTCTGCAGATATTTGTACGTCCTTCCAACTGCAGCAATCAGCTGCCAGAGCAATCAAAATGAGTTGGAAAGCTCCACACAACAGGGTAAATTGAGCTGCATGTCAAGCACTTGAGGCATCTACAAGAAGACTATGGTTCGCACTTTAACAGCCCCTCTCGTCTGCAGAGTTTAGAGCTCTTGAAGATGTTTATAAATAAGCCACATCTCTCCAGAGGAGACTTTATTCCTCTTTTAACACTGGCCAACTGCACAGGAAAGAGCTGAGCAACTCAGCAGAGATCTGAGTCTGATGCCGGGAGCAGACATCCCAACTCCTGTTGCTTTGGCTCCTCCAGCAAAAAGCCAATTCCCTGCAACATCTTGATGCCAGACCCAGAACTGACAAAAAGGGCATCTTTTTGGACTTTAACAGAGGACTTTAACAAGGGCCTGGACCCAGAGCTGCTGTTCCTCACTGCTAAACGCATTTATCAGATTCCTTGTCTTGTGTTCCTGCATGAGCCATTCCCAGCGAGCCAACCTCCCTGGTGAAGCACTGAACAGAAACCCACAGCATATCCTAAAATCTCCAGATAGCCAAGGCACGCCAGCACAGGGATTTTGTCTGCCCTGAGCGTGGCTGCTCTCTTGCTTCCCAAAACCCGCTCTGCTTCAACAGAAGTGCAGAAAATCACTTTTAGCTGTGCCAGTGTTTAAGGCCATGATACGTGTGGGAGCAGAACAGCCCCCCAGGGGAGCCAGTGGGGTAGGTGGTCCTGGCCTCCATCAGCCTTTTCCTGGATGTTGTCCCTGTGCCACCCACAGCTGGAGGTCCTGGTCAGTGCCCAGTTGGCCCTGAGTCAGCAGTGCCCTGGCAGCCAGGAGGGCCAAGCGTGTCCTGGGGGGCACCAGGCCCAGCATCACCGGCCGGGCCAGGGAGGGGCTTGTCCCGCTCTGCTCTGCCCTGGGACACCCTCACCTCAACACTGGGGCAGTTTGGGGGCACACAATTTAAGGAAGATCTGAAGCCATTCGAGAGTGTCCAAAGGAGGCAACGAGGATGGGGAAGGGCCTTGATTTGAAGGTGTGTGAGGACACTGAGGGCACTTGGTGTGTTCAGCTGGAGCAGAGGAGACTGAGGGCAGAGCTCATTGCAGTTCCAACTCCCTGGGCAGGGGCAGAGGAGGGGCAGGACTGAGCTCTGCTCTGGGGGGACCAGGGACAGGACCCAGGGAATGGCTGGAGCTGTGTCAGGGCAGGGTCAGGTTGGATCTCAGGGAAAGGTTCTTCCCCCAGAGGGGGGTTGGCACTGACCAGGCTCCCCAGGGCAGTGGGCACAGCCCCAAGGCTGCCAGAGCTCCAGGAGGGTTTGGATGATCCTCTGGGGCACAGGGTGTGACCCTTGGGGATGGGCCTGTGCAGGGCCAGGGGTTGGACTGGATGATCCCTGTGGGTCCCTTCCAGCTCAGCATATTCTGGGATTCTGGGATTCTCTTAGTGCAGAGCCCGAATCTCCCCAGATCACACCCCGGGGCACTCCTGCAGTGCTGCACACGAGGCAGGTCCTGCTGCCCTGAGGGAAGTTGGCAGCTGCCATCACAAGGTGGTGCAGAAGGGCTCAGGGAGGCAGGGGCTCTGTGCTCTAATCACAGGGGAACTGCTTCTCTCCCGCTGTTGCAGCACACAGGGTTCAATCCAGTGCACTGGGCTGAAACCACAGAGCAGGTCCCAAGTCAGAGAGAGCTGCAGAGCCACCCCTCTGTCACAGCGTCACCATGGCTGGCACTGCACCCTCAGCTCCTACACCTGGCCCCAGAGACTTGTCCCTGGCACAGTGTGTGACACTAGATGGCACTTCCAGTGCCCTGTGCCAGCACCCTGACACCCTGCTCCCTGCTCCACTTCAGGCAGGAACAGGAGAGCTCAGGGGACTGCAAATTCCAGGTCTCCAGAACAGACACAGAATCACAGAACTGTTTAGGTGGAGAAGCCTTCTTCTGGGTCCAATGTTCTCCCAGCACTGCCACTGCCACCACTAAGCCAAGTCCCCAAGTGCCACATTCACACATTTGTTGGAATGCTTCCAGGGATGGTGACTCCACTACTGCCCTCCAGAGCCTATTTTAATGCCTGACAACCCTTTCCATGCAGACTTTTTCTTTAATATCCAGTCTAAACCTCCACTGGCACAAGCTGAGGCCGTTCCCTCTCCTCCTGTCCCTTGTTCCCTGGGAGCAGAGCCCGAACCCCCCCTCCCCGGCTCCCCCCTCCTGTCGGGGAGTTGCAGAGCCAGAAGGTCCCCCCTGAGCCTCCTTTTCTCCAGGCTGAGCCCCTCCAGCTCCCTCAGCTGCTCCTCACAAGACTGACATGGTGGGACACTTGAATTAGAGGGAAAACAAGAAAGCCCTGGCAGGTCCCCCCAGCCAGGTCCAGGGTGCTTTCCACCCCTGCAGCACTGGTGGGACATCAGAAGATCCCAGAAGTCTCAAAAAAACCACTGTGCCCTCAGCAAGGCATTGGGCCCTTCCTGAATTTTGGGTCCTTTTGCCTCTCACCACAGGTTGCTCCAAGCCATCCCAAGGGACAAGTGTCCAGACATAGGTGAAGGGAGAGAGGTCTGGCCAAGCCAGGGCAGAGCTGCAGAGGTCTGGTGGAGCCCATGAGCAGGTCAGCCATGCCCAGTCTGTGGGGTACACTGGGAGAACTGGGCCTGTGGGTACAGGCAGGGGCTCTCCATGTCAACAGCAACGGCTGAGACCTTCCAGGGCAGGGAGATCCCTGCAGACCCTCAGGCCATCAGCAGCAGTCCCAGGGTGGGGAAGAGACCCAGAGGGGCTGCACATCCCCCAGACCTCTTAAAGCAGCCTCCCAGGCCGTTTGGGATGGGCGGGCTCCAATCCACAGCTCTGCCTGTCCCTGCTGGCCAGGGAGGCAGCACCGGTGGACAGGAACAGACCTCGGGACAGAGAGGAAACTCAGCCTCCTGTCCCAGCAGCCTTTCCTGCCCTTCCCAGAATAGCCCTGTTGTTCTGCAGCCCCTTGTCTCCCATTAGCTCCTTCTCTGCAGCCTCCTTAGTGCGGGGGATCAATGGGCTGATTGTTCCCCCTTCGCCCCGAATGAAGGGGGATTTTGTTTATTAAAAAGTCATGCTGTTAATAAGGATCTTCTCACAGCCAAAAATAACTAAGGCCACGATTGTTTCCTCCCTACTTCCTTATCTGCTCTGGAGAGCTCACAAGGAGAGCTGCAGCCGGAGCAGATGCAGCTCCCTGCTAAAAATACTCCTTGGAGCCGGAGCAGGCACACGTCACAGGAGCAGCAAAGGGCATGAGCAAAGCACTCAGACATGCAGGGCCACAGACCACACTGGGAGAGGGGCTCCAGATGTTTGCTGAGGGTGCCAGGACGGTGGTGATGTGTCTGTGGAGAAAAGCTTCCCTTGCCCCCTTGGCTCTGGGGGCTGGACAGCACATTTCAGCCCCCCCAAGGGGGGACTCCAGAGGTTTTCCTTGAGAACAGCCCCATGGGCAGAGAGCAGGTACTGACAGGCGCCACAGGGAGCCTCCAAAAGGGGCTGGGGCCAGCACAGGGTGTTTTGTGGTCTCTGGGGTGGGGGTTCTCCTGTTTCAGGGTTGTCCAGGGCTCCCTGCAGATGGGGAGGTCACCCCAAGGAATCCAAGTCCCGTGGCAGGAACACCCACCCAAGCAGGCTGTGTCAGCCACTGCAGTTTGGTTGGCTCTCCCAGGGCCCTCAGACAAAAAGTTCGTGTCTTCCAAATAACCCGGATGCTTTTTCTGCTGCTGGGATGCAGGGTGGGCACTTGGAGGCCGAAAGGCCACGTAGGACACCCACAGTCACCCTTGGTGTGCCCACCTCCTCCACCCATCACAGCAGCCCAACCCTGGGGACCTTTCTGCTCCCCAGCATGAGGGCCAGCACTTGTGACCCCCAGTCCAGCCCCACCACCAGCCCTCAGCCCTGCTGGCAGCAGTAGGGGAAGCTGTGTGCCAGCCCTGCCCCACAGCTGTGCCCCACAGCTGCCAGGGGGGACAGCAAGGAACCAGATCAGCATCAGCTCCAAGCAGGTCTCAGAGATGCTCTTCACCAAGCCCAGGGAGCATCCTACAAATAATGCACCCATCAGCTAAAGCCCTGTAAACCACTGCCCTCTTTTCCCAGCTGTTCCTTTACCTTATTTAACTGTCTATAATTTAAGGCCTCTGAGCTGCTCTGGCCATGGCACTGGAGGCAGAGGTGCTGGTGCTGCTCTGCCCAGGTCCATCCCCCAGAAGGGCAAGACTTGAAATCTGGGACACCAAGTGTGACTTGCTCGTGCCCTGGGCAGTCTCCCTTGGGGTCTCCTGACAGGGAAAGGGTCTCACTGGGGTGAAGGCCCCCAGTGTCCCACAGCAGCCCCCATGGGAGCAGCACATCAGAGCCAACCTTGGCCCCTCCGGGCACTCCTGACTCCAGACACAGCTCCGTGGTCCTGCCCCTCCCTCCCCACCTGGGACTTTCCTGCAGGAGCCTTGATGGGTCGGGCTGGGGGACCCTCCGTTCCAGCACACGGCACCTCTGGAAACACTTTGGTGTTGCTTTTCTAAGAGCCTGATTTTTGCTTTCTGGCCCAAACACTCCACTCATTTTTCTGCAGCAATGAAGATAAATGTCAATAAATCTGCAGTCATTTCCCAGGGCCAAGAGTGACCTCAGCCCTGAAGCATTTCAGTGTCCTGCAGTCTGTGTTACACCCTGAGCCCCCGATCCAGCAAACCTACACAGCCTCAGACACACAAGTACCTCCTTCAAGGAGGTGCACAGTCCCTCTGAACTCAATGACACCTCTGTGCTCAAGTGTTTGGCTGGATCAGCTCCTAAACAAGCAGCCTGTGTGCAGCACAGACCACTGCCAGTGCCAAAGCCCCCTCGCAGCCCCTGCACTGCTGCTCCTGGGACCCAGGTGTTCTGCTGCATGTTGCTCCTCACAGCTCCCACCAGCCAGCACAGAGCAGAGTGACCCCAGTCTCTGGAGCTTTAGGGACCTGTTGTGCAGCAGGTCAAGGCACATCTGGTCTCTTTTGCCTCTTTAACAAGGGTTTTGAAGGGGGAGTGACTCCCTGTCCGCTTCTAAGTTCCCACCAAACGGCCATTCCTCTGGAGATGCAAAGACCTTTTGCAGCTGGATGGGCAGGTACAAATGGGTGGAAGCCACACTTCCCAGGGTGCTGCACAGTTATCAGCCAGGGGGAATTTTCCAACACCTTTCCATGGTCCCAAAGCACAGTGGGCGACGCAGGACCCCGCAGCATCCTGCTGTTCCTGCCAGCTCTGGCGTCTCCTTCTGCATCTTGCAGCAGGAAGGTTTTTCCCCTGACATCCAGCCCAGGCAACTCCTGCCACTCAACACATGAGTTGTCCTGCCCTGGGACCATTGCCCTGCCCTGCATGAGTTGTCTGCTCCCCAAAATCCAACAGAGAGCCCAGAGTAGGCAGCAGTGTCAGCACACAGGGCACCTCTGAGGCTGCTGTTTTAAGGAACAAGTAATCAAGTCATTTCACTGGACAGAGCCAAATCACACCAGCACTGATGGGAGGCTGGAGCTGGATATGTAGTCACGGCTCTGCAGCAGATGGCAGGCAGCCAGCAACCCCCCACTGCTCACCCTGCTTGGGGGAGCAGGCTTGTTCCCCTTCTGGACAGGCAAATATTAGATTTGTTCACAAGGTTTGGTGGGAAGGGGCTTTTATTCTGCAGTTTCCAGGTTCTCCTCAAACCTAAAGCCAGCAAATATTGCTCTGCTCCAGACACACAGGAGCCAATCTTTGCTGGCCAGGGTGGGTGACCCCAACCCTGGAGCTACTGGGGTGGCATCCCCTTCCCCGTGCAGAGGGACAACGTGTGTGCTTCATTCAGAGGTTTTACATCCCGAATTGCCTTTTTTCCCTCTGCTTTTCCTGGGTGAGCAGGACCTGTATAGTGCTTAAACTGCAAGGAGGGAGCCCATTCCCTTCTGGGATCTGCAGGGTCTGCAGTGCCACAGCCTTTTTTCCCACCCTAATTTCAGTGCGTTCGGCAAAAGCGTGGGGTGGTTCTTGCTGCACAACTTGACCTTGCATAGTACCCAGGAAAACAGACTGTTTCAAACCACCCTGGGAAGGCTCTGTCAGAGCTTTTATCAGAAAATGAGGTTAGAAATTTCTCAGCACCCAGAGCTGGTGCCAGGTTGTGGCTCTTATCTTCTGCAGTTTCTGCAGAAGAGAACATCCAGTGTGTTGAGGAGAAACACAGAATTAATTGTCCTGGAGCTGGGGTGGAGCCCAAAGAAATTGAGGGTAATTTTTTTTTCCATCTTCTGAGTTTCTGATGTTAAAAGTGTTTAATTGTTCCCTTGCAGTTGTTCTGCTCCAGTTCAAATGCAGGTTCACAGTGTACACAAGGACCTCTTTGAAATGGAGCTACTGGAAAATTTGCACCTTGTGAAGGAAGGGAAGGAAACCTGAAGAATCCTCATCTGAAAGTGACTGTGAACAACATGTTCATTCCTTCCCAGGGTCCCCAGAGGGGGTCCTCTATTCTGTTCCATAGAATCATGGAATCATAGAATGGTTTGGGTTGGAAGGGACCTTAGAGATCATCTGCTTCCCCCCCCTGCCATGGTCAGGGATCCCTTCCACTAACCCAGGTTGCTCCAAGCCCTGTCCAACCTGGCCTTGGACACTTCCAGGGATCCAGAGGCAGCCACAGCTTCTCTGGGCAACCTGTGCCAGGGCCTCCCCACCCTCATAGGGAAGAATTCCTTCCCAATATCCCATCTAGCCCTGCCCTCTGGCAGTGGGAAGCCCTTTCCCCTTGTCCTGTCCCTCCATCCCTTGTCCCCAGTCCCTCTCCAGCTCTTCTGAAGCCCCTTTAGGCCCTGGAAGGGGCTCTCAGGTCTCCCTGGAGCCTTCTCTTCTCCAGGTGAGCACCCCCAGCTCTCCCAGCCTGGCTCCAGAGCAGAGGGGCTCCAGCCCTCGGAGCATCTCTGTGGACTTGCTCCAGCAGCTCCATGTCCTTCTCATGTTGGGGTTCCCAGAACTGGGGGTAGGTCGGGTGTCACCTGAGTGCAGCAAGGAGCACCCATCTGCACCCCTCACAGTAAATCCCATTTTCAGCTGATGTACCTGAAGACCAGTTTGCCACCAGGACCGTTGCTCTTCCAAAGCCAGCACGAAGGGTGATCCAACCTGGCGAAGCCACAGATTTCTCTGGAGTAACCCCAGCGAGGTGGGAGAGGGCAGGATGGGCAGTTCAACCCACCTGCTCCTGCCCACAGCCCTGCTGGGAGCACAGAGAGGCCCAGGCCAGGGCAATGCCATGGGGCAGCTCGGTGCCCTGTACGCCAAGACTGTGCCGTACCTGGGCACCCAGGAGGCCCAGGCTGCCCTGCCCGGGTGCAGCAGCATGGCCAGCCCAGCTCCCACAGCACTGAGCCTCAGCAGCTGCTGGCATGTGCTTTAACTCACTTCCACACTGGTGGGATCTGAAGCAGCAAGAGGAATGGGGCTGTTCCTCCCTGCAGTCACAGGGCCAGGCTTTATTTGCTCCCTTCACGTGCACAACGGCATGTGCTGCTTGTAAACTCCTTTGGAAAACTGCTGGGAGTCAGGCAACTACACGGAATTTTCCCACGAGGTCTCAGCCACAAACAGACCCAAACTGCCAGGGCTGTTTCCAGCATGTGCTGGGTTAACATCAGAGGCTGCCCTGCAGCCCTGGCCTGGCCTCTTGCCCAAGTGTGACTTTCATTCCATGCCCAGCTGGAGCCTCGCTGCAAAGCCCAAGGTTATTTCTTTTGGAAAGTGCTGCAAAGGAGTCTCAAGATCCCAAGAAAGGTTTGAAGAGGGAACTCAAAAGCCTGGTAAGAGTCAGAGGGCATGTCATTTATGGGCAGCAGCAGCAGCTCTGCTGTGGGCAGTGTCTGAACTTGCCCATAGGATGTCACGGAATCGCTGAGGCTGGGAAAGACCTCAGAGACCTGCCACCAGGCAACCCTGTCAACTAGACCATGGAAATAAGTGCCATGTCCAGTCATTTCTTGAACACCTTGAACACCTCAAGGGGTGGGGACTCCACCACCTCCCTTGGCAGCCCCTTCCAATGTTTAATAACCCTTTCTATGAAGAAATTCCTCCTGATGTCCAGTGTGACCCTCCCCTGAGGGGAGGCCTGAGTTGATTCCCTCTCCTCCTGTCCCTTGTTCCCTGGGAGCAGAGCCCGACCCCCCCCGGCTCCCCCCTCCTGTCAGGGAGTTGCAGAGCCAGAAGGTCCCCCCTGAGACTCCTTTTCTCCAGGCTGAGCCCCCCCAGCTCCCTCAGCTGCTCCTCACGGGATTTACACTCCAGACCCTTTGTCTCTGCATCCAGCACTGTCCCACTGCTCTGTGTCTGGGTTAGTTACCTTGAGTTCAGCCTTTTACTGTAAATTCATTTTCCAGAGCCAGGTCCAATCCCTGAGGCAGACAGGGAACCCCATGCAAGGGCCATTTGTTGGCTCCCCACCAGGTCCCACCCCCCTGCAGGGTTCCTGAGAGCAGAGCCCCGTGTTCAGCAGGCACTGAGCCTGCAGGTACAGCCTGCCTGGAAACAGCTGTTGGGCAGATGTGCTGCAGACAGGGAAAGGCTCCTCAGTTGCTCTGGTAACATCCAAACACAAACCTCACCTCCCAAGGCTTTGAGACCTGCCATCAGCAGAATACAAGGAGACAATATGACGAAGTCTCCTCCCCGCAGAAACCCCTTGGAAGCACCAGCCTCGCTCAGACTCCCAGCAAAAAAAAAAACCAAGAGACTGAGCAGGCTGAGGGAAGAGCCCCAGGACAAGTCCATGGACTGCAGGAGAGGTGTGAGAGAGGACAGAGGCAGCAGCGTCACCAGCAGCAAGAGGAGGGTGGAAGAGAGCAGGTGGTCGGGGCAGGTTGTCACTGGAGACGGGCTGGTGGCCACTGGGTCTGGTGGGAATTGCTCTGGAGCCACATCTGCACAGCCCACAGCACTGCCATGTCCTGCTGCTGCCCTGGTTTTGGGAGAGGCGCCTCTGGGATCACACCACATGTGCACCCCAGAACAGCTGCATCTTCACCAGACTCACCAGCCCAGCCCAGAGCAGGTCCAACATCAGGGCCCTGCAGCCCCCAGTGCTGCCTCCCACCACCCTGCTGGGCCAGAGGGCAGAGTCCCCCCTGCGTGGAGTGGCCCCCTGGTCCCTTTCAGCAGCTCCTCCCGGAGCACAGGACCATGGAGGAGGACATGTAGGACATCCCCCTGCACGGACCTGGGCCATGAGCTGCACGGCACTTCCCACTGAGCTGCACAAAAGCTGTTGGAAGTCCCTGGAAAAGGGACCAGAACTCACCCCTCCCTGCTCTAACCATGAGGCTGCCTCAGACTCTCCATGATTTCAGCTGGCAAAGCCCAATCCCCTTTCTTCCAGCTGAGGTGCTGTTCTGTGCATGGTCCACAAAGCCTCCTGAATCCCTTGAGGATCTGGTCTTCCAGATCCCATGTGCTAGTCAGAGGAGGCTCCCCTCATCCATGCCCTGGGAAGATGTGCTGACACCAGCAAATCCTGGTTCAGGATGGGCCCACCAGATCGCTGTGTCCTCATGCAGGCTGTCAGCCAGCTCAGGAACTGGGAATCACTCCAGACCTCTGACCTTCGTCTCAGCCCCAGGACCACCTTGCTACCAGAATCTCCCCAGTTTATACCCTGCTGTTTTAAGGAGAAACAGCACCCTGTCAGTGCTTTCCATTGAAGGGTGGTCAGGATTTGGCCCCCAGTAGGAGTCTTGGGAGCAACTGGGGAGCCCTGCCCAGAGCCCTGCAGGCACCACAAAGTTGGTCTGACCATGGGTTTGCTGAAGGTCGAGGTCAAGGGACTCTTCTGTGTCCTATCCCAGCCCTGGTCATGCGGCAGAGCCAGTGCAACAGAGACTCCTGGAGCTGAATCCCTGGATCCCTGTGAACCTGCCCATGCCGTGTCACTTGTGACTCATCCCACAGTGTCACCAGGCAGGGCCTGGTGGGGCTGCCCCTCCCTGCCCCGCCCAGCCCTGGGTGATAGCAGATACACCTCATGCTCATACCGACCCGGCCTTTTGTCCATCTTTGGGGGAACCTGCTGCAGGACACGGTCAAAGGACAGGGAGGATTTGGGCATGTCGAGTGGGGTCACCCTTGATTGTGTCTAGGAGGAGCCTCATCTCCTGGGACAGGAGTGTGGGAGCAATCCAGCAGGTTCAGCCCTTTGCCCTCCCACGTTCCTGTCTGGTGCCCCATGCCTGATGTTTTCCCCACCCACACAGCAGCCTGTGGTGCAGGCACGTGGAGCAGAAGTGATCCTGGACTGCAGAGATGAGAGTGTGTGAAATGAAGGCAGGACTGGGAGAGACACAGCTACAGAAATGACTGAAAATCATTTCAAAAATGAACTGGGGAAGCTCTAAGAAACACTCTGCAACCATCTGGATCCAGTCCCAAGCCTGAGACTGCTCCCCGGAGGACCATGACTGCTTCAACAGGGCCAGGGGCTAGGGGAGCCCTGTCCTTGTGCCAGCTGGGCCTGCATGGGTGGCAGAGCCACCCAGTGCCCTCCTCCCTGTGGTCACCCTCAGAAGGGAGCAGCTCTGCTGAGAACAGTCGCCCCTGCTCTCTCCACAGCTGGTTTTTCTACCCTTTATGTTGAGAAATGCAGCTCCAGGAATTGAAATGATCAGAAGCTGCTCCTCAGGTCCACACTGAGCCCTTCAGCTCGCCCCAGGAGCAGCTCCAGCCCTTGGCCATGTGCCTTGTTCTCCCCAAGACCTTGGCTGGAGGACAAGACACGGGTGACCTGCACAAAACCTGCTTGTGGAGAACATGTTTGAGGTGTCAGCACTGGCCATGATGAGGTTTGGGTGACACAGGCTTGAGAACTTCCAAACTCATCACACCAGTGCACCAGGAAAGAGCCAGCGCTCCAGGGCAAGGTGTGATGACCCTGATGGTGCCCACGGAGCAGGATGGTGACACACACCTCAACACCCCCCCACGGGCTGTCTTTGGCTTCCACCTCCCTCAGGAATCGACACCCACCGTGACAGCACATCTCATCATACGTACCTTGGTGGCCTGGGACAAAGCCACTTCTCTCCATGCCACCTCCAGGCTCTTTTGGGAGTTCTCCCTGCATTGAGAGCAGGTATTTTCTGATTTCCTGATCCCCAGTTACCTGGGTGAGCAGAAAGTGGTGGAAAAGGTGACCTTTAAACCCTCAAAATAAAATGAAGGCAATCTCTGCAGAAGACTCAGAGATTTTGTGCTCTGGGGAGCTGCCTTTTGAGGGATGGGAGGGACAGGGCTTGGCCCCAACCGTTCCACCCCTGGACTGTGCTCCCCCCAAAGCTTGCAGTGTGCAAGGGAGGCTGTGGGATGAAGGCCAGGATGAGCTGGGATGGGGTGAAGAGCAGGGGCCAACAGGGCTGTGGGAGCTGGAAGGAGCCATGTGGTGAAGGCACCATCGCTCTGGGAATGATGTCAGCCTGGCCCAGCCCCAGCTCCAGCTCCCAGCCCTGTGACAGAGGCCAGCTCTGGTTGCAAAAACCCTGGCAGAGCTCAGTCCTTCCCTGGGAAGTCAGAGCTGTGCCCTGGAGCCCTGTGGCTCCAATACAGGGCATCCTCGCCAGGGACTTGGCCAGAGGATGGTCTTCATCTGCTTTTTAGGAGGATTTCTGTAGTTTACTGGAAAAGGAGCCTAAAACAGCCCTCTGTAAACATACCTGTGCCTGTGGAAGAGGAGGCAGCAGAACCACCTCCCAGGTAGAAGGTCTGGATGTGACCCATCCACTGCTCAGGGCTTGGGGGTCCCACACAGACAAGTCAGGAGCTGGGCTGGGAGCAGAGTTCCTACCACTGTGGGACGAGGCCATGGCTCCGTGGGAAAGGCCCTGAACGTCCCTGGAGCACCACAGGCAGGGTGGGCAGGGCTCCCCCAGCCCTCCATGGTGGATCCACACGGGGGGCTGCACCCGAGCCGTGCTCGGACGGAGCAGCAAAGCAGAACAGAGCTCTGCTCCCCACACACCCCCAGAAATCAGGCTGCAGACCCTGCCCCCGGGAAAGGGCCTTTCCCAGGAGAGGCAGGAGGGCACTTTCACCATCCATCAGTGGGATGACCCTCCCTCTCCTGACTCCAGCAGATATCTTGGCATGAATCCCAGTATCTCCACTGCAGAGCAGACCCCCAGAGCCACCTCCTTTGCCCACTGAGGTGGCCCATGTCCCATACCCAGGGGTGGGTGGGTGGATGTCCCCCGGGCTTCCAGGTCCCCTCCTAGGGGAGACAGAAGGAGGCCAGGAAAAAGTTCATGAAAAGTGATTTTTAAACAACAACAAACAACTATTTGTGGGATTTCAACCAGATGAACAAATGCTCTGACTTGTTCGTTTGCCTGACCTGGCACATGCAGATCTTCAGCACTCCAAAAAAATTAATCTGGGAATCTCCAGCTGACCCCAGGGCCCTATTTCCCGTGCTGGACGTGGTAGGATGGAATGGAGCCCAGGAAATACCCCACCCTGGGATGTGTAACGAGACTCGGGCACTGCCGACCCCGCAGCTGAGGAGGTTAAATGTTGCTGGGATACACCAACAAACCCGTCCAGCCCGCCCTGCCATCCTGTGCTGGCCTTGACTGATGTGAAGACACACATCTCAGGATGGCCCCTCACAAAGGCAGTTGGGATTTGAAGGCCACAGGAACTGCCAGAGCCAGGATTTGTCACCCTGCACAGGGGTCTGTGGCACCTCAGGGGGGCTGGAGGGTGAGACAGGAACGGCTGATTCTCCCAGGGCTTTATTTCCATTAACAACTGCAGTTATTTTAGGAGCTCAGCACAATGGGGAGTGCATTTGCAGGGGCCAGTCTGATCCAGGAAAAAAGAAGTAGTTATGTTTTTCTTTAAGAAAAATACAACAACACTGGAGCTTGATTGGAAAAAGACCGGTTTTTGTTTTGCTGGTAGGGTTTTTTTTTTTTCCCTTAGTTGGCGTCGCTCTGGAGCATTTTAAGGTTTTTCCAGAAAATGCAGAGCCTCAGCCCTGCCAGGAGCAGTAAATGGGTTGCCAGGACTAAAAGTGGCAAAAGCACCAAAGGTTTCCAAAAGCCACAGCTGGAAATAACCGAGTGCAGCACCACAGGAAGGCAGAGGGCAGCCAGTGGGGCTCCACAATCCCTGCTCCCACCCGGGGCTTTCCAGCACCGTCTCCTTGCCCGGCATTTCCCAATGACTGTGTGCAGCCATGGAATGGTGGGGAACAGCAGGAGGATGTTCTTGGAGCAGAGTAGATGGGGTGTCTGACAGCAGAGGGCTTAAATTCAGGGTGCTTGGGGGAAATGATGAGGTGGAATCACAGAATCACAGAATGGTTTGAGTTGGGAGGGTCCTTATCCCATCCCACCCCCTGCTGTGGGCAGGGACACCTTCCACTGGCCCAGGTTGCTCCAAGCCTTGTCCAACCTGGCCTTGGACACTTCCAGGGATCCAGGGGCAGCCACAGCTTCTCTGGGCAACCTGTGCCAGGGCCTCCCCACCCTGACAGCGAGGAATTCCTTCCCCATATCCCATCTCTCCCTGCCCTCTGGCAGTGGGAAACCATTCCACCTTTTCCTACATGGACACTGTCCTCAGACCAGGACCCAGGCACTTGTGTTTTCTGAGTCCCACCTGAAATTTGGCCATGATGCTTTGAAGACAAACTTGTGCAGGTTCAAAGCTTGGGGCACACACCCAGCAGTGCCCCCAGCCAGCCCAGATGTGTCTGCAGATTCCAAGCCCCATTGGGAGGGCCTGGCAGCTCTGCCAGCAGGAGAAGTGCCCCCATCTCACACAGTAAGACCTGGATTCACCAGCTCTTACTTTCATCATAAGCAGCTCGGAGCAGAGATGCAGGAGAAGGTGGGCAGGGGCAACAGAGTGCAGGGCAGGGTGAGAACCAGGGAGGAAGAGGAGCAGAAATGCCAGGGACTGTATGGCAGCCAGCCCTGTCCCCTCCCCTGGGTCCCACTGCTCCTGCAGCACCTCTGCCAGTCAGGTTTGGTTTCGTGCCCCAGTCTCTGCACAGGGTGAGCCCAATCTCAGCTGAGCCCAGGGGGGAGGAGGCCCTGCCAGAGACCCTCAACCAGAGAAACACAGCACAGGGCAGAGAGGGGGTCAAGCCCAGGCTTGACATTTAAAGCCACATTCAATGGCTTTAAAGGTCACACTCAAGAAATTACAGAATGTTCTGAGCCGGGAGGGACCCACAAGGACCACTGAGTCCAACTCCGAAGTGAATGGCCCATACAGGGATCAAACCCACAGCCCTGGTGTTCTTGGCCCCATGCTCTGACCACCTGAGCTCATCTCAGGGTCATGGAGCATGTGGGGCAGACAGGACCCTCAGGGTAAAAGCAAACAGCTGAATTTCCCCATTCTGTCTTTACCCAGCAAGCAGGAGCTTCAGCCATTCCCAGAAACAGGGGAGATGGACAGAGCAAGAGGATGGACCCGGAGAACAGTCCAAGCAAGTGGGGTCTTTAGAACTAGAGCCTGGGAAACATCTCCAGTGTCTGACCCCTCTGCAGATCCCAGGCTGGCTGACAGGTAGCACAATCGCCTCCACAGATGTGTGCAACCACCAACTCAAGAAGAAAAGTATCTTCCCACCTTCCTCAGGAGGCTTTGCCTCTCCAGAACCAGGAGAACTCCAAGTTCTTGTCTTCATCTCTGAGGACAAAGTGGCACATCAAGGGTCTCCTCTTCCTGCACGGGTGCTTTCAGGGGAGAGACTAAAGGAGTCCCTCGTGGGGTCTGTGTCTGCAGCTCACAGGGGTGTCTGGCTGAGCAGCCCAGACCCTGAGCTGAGCTCAGTAGGTTAGAGCACAGAGCTCATAACACCAAGGCTGTGGGTTCAAGCCTTTAGGGGCCAGTCACTCAAGAGCTGGGCTCGGTGATCCTTGTGGGTCTCATCAAACTCTGAATATTCTGTGAAATCCGTGAAAGATGGAGCCCTGAATGGTCCAGGGGATGGAGTGGGCCTGAGGGAGGAGCCAGCAAGGGCTGCCACATTTCCCAACACACTTTCATCCTTCTAAAACACCCCCCTGCAGAGGGAGCAGTGCCCTCGAAGCCCTTTTGTACCAGCAGGTCCAAGCTGAGACCACTCTGGATCTTCACACAGTGGCCCTGAAGCTGCTCCTGAGGCTCCTTGTTGTGCAGGACAGGAAGGACAGGGAGGGATTGTCCCTTCTGAGATTGGTGGGGGGCTGGAGGCTGGGTGGCCCAAAACTGCCCACAGGGACACAGAACATTGTCCTGCCTGCTGAGAACAGCCTGGCTGGGCCCTCAGCTGGTGGAAGAGGCAGAGAGCTGGTGGGAACTCCAGGGAAATAACTTCCCTGACACTTGGACACCTGGCAGCAGATGAGTGCAGGCACAGTCACTGAGAACTCAATTCCTGGGCTGTAATGAAGCTGAAGTAATGAGTGTGTCCATAATTATCATCTAATTAACGTTGTGCCAGTGCTTCAGGAACTATGATTTTATGGCTCAGCCATAAAAGTTGTCACTATTTAAAACGTGACTTGCAAGGGCTCCCATCCCACTTCCTTCCTTTCTATTTATTATGGAGAAGGGAAGACTGGCCGTATCAACTTATCAGACTTCCGACTTCTAACAACACTTTGGCTCCCTGAATGATCATCTAGTTAATTAACTCAACTGTTTGCATACAAACGACATAAAAATTGCATACAAATTTAATAAAATACATTAGGCAAGACCTGCCAGAGCCATTCAGCGTCCCCACGCCAGGTCTGAGCCCTGCACAGTCAGCAGTGCTGCTCAGGTGTTGGGTGGTTGTCATGTTTGTAGGGCCGAAAAAAAAAAAAAACTTTCAAAAATCAATTCTGGAAAACACAGTAATCTGGAGATCAAAACTGCAGAGGTCATCATTTAGGGAGATAAGCTTGTGTGATCTGGGATCAGGGCAGCTGGAGGCAGCAGAGATGCCGCCCTGAGCTACATGTTGCCATCCCACAGCCCAACCCAGTCCAGTTTTTGGCTCTCAGCTCTCACCTTTTGCCCAGAATCAAACAGCCTCTGAGTGGCCAAAGGGCAAAGGGAAGGAGCTCTTCCCTCAGTCCAGCCTTGACACGATGGGCCCATCTTCAAGCCATGGAATTGAAGTTGTTTCTTGCAGGAAAACAGAGGATTCATCTTCACGTGAGGACTGTGGCCTCCTGCACCTGTGTCCCTCATCTCCCGTGGGCTCAGTGCCTGAGTCCCGGTTGACCTTGTCCATGTCCCCCTGCAAAGCACGGGACAGGCTCCTCAGTGTGCCAGGTGCATCCCTGGGGTCTCTGCTCCAACCCTTCTCACCCCAGGAACACGGTCAGCTCCCACTGGGCAGGTCAGCTGTGACTTCGGTCAAGGCTTGACCACTTCCAGCAGTGGAGACTCCCAACTTCTGTGGGGCCTGGTTTTCTCCTGTGTCAGCCTCACCATGAAAACGTTTTTCCTGTTGTGCAAGCTGAAGGTCTGTAAGTTGTCATACACTGTGGTTGTTGTCCCTTAGTTTGTCACCTGGTGCTACCAAGCAAAGTTTGGCTCCATCATTTTTCCAGCTGTCCTTCCCAAAGCTGCAAGATGCTGTTTGACCCCATCCCTCTCCATCCCACCACACAGGTCCTGTGTCCAAGTTCCATGACCACCTCAGCAGCCTCTGCAGGACCCACTCTTGATTTCTCTTGAGCTGGTTGGAGGGAACAGGGCACAAAATGAGTCACAAACATCCCGTGTCAAGCAGAGGAGCCACCTCAAAGAGCAGAGCAGTGTTTGTTCCGAGGATCAGCTTTCGGCACGTGAGCCGGCTGATGCCGAGCTACTGGTTTGCCCAGGGCTGGGAGGTTTGCCTGGTGCTCTGTGCCCGGTCACTGCTGTCCCCAGTCCTGGGAGCAGGAGGTTTCACCCACTTGTCTTTGTCTAGAAACACTGTGATCACGCTGGGGAGAACAGGGCTGCTTCACTGATGGGCTGACGCACGGACTGGGTGGAACTTTCCATGAGAAACACGTGTGGCCTGAAATAATTGCCCCATTAGTTCAGGAAGGGACAAGAAATTACTTGCAAATGGCTCCTGTGCAAACACCCCGTGTGCAGTCCCCACCTGCTCCTGCTTGGCTCTTCTGCCTCTCCCCCACCTCCCCTTCCTTACTCTCTGACAAGGGATGAAGACAAGGAAAACGGGGGGTTCCAGACCTTTCCAAGGTGAGGATCCATCCCTGCACAGCTCGGGGGTACCCAGAGGGGGTGGGGGCCGCTGCCAGTGGGTCACTCTGTGGAGCAGGTCCCCCTCATCCCCTCCCTGTGTCCCGGCCCCGCGGAGCTGCTCAGCGACAAAGGACAGGAGTTTTCACTGCCCTTTTCTCCAGCTCCCCCCCGGCCCCAGGGCCGGCCCGGCGTCGGCATTATTGCTCCTTCCTTCCCTGGCTCCGGGGAATGTGTGAGCTGGATGAGCTGAGTAAAAATGACCTAATGTGGAGAGGAATCAGAAAATGAGCAATAACAATGCTTCCCGAGTGAGTGAGCAGCACCCCGGGGGACTCCTGGATTTCCTGTCCTGGCACCAGCCCAGCCGAGCTGGTTTTATGGCCTTGACAGGCAGCCTCTGAGTCTGACTGGGTTTATTTTTACTTCAGGAGCATTTTATTTTCTTTGTCTTTGCTCCCTTGGATTGTTCAGGAGTGACACTGCTAATGGCAGTGAAGAGGTTGGTGGCACTTGTCCTCACAGCCTCAGTCCAAGGATGCACCAGGAGGGAATCAGCATCTGGAGCTCCCCTGGGCAGGATGACAACCCTTGGCACTGCCAAGCTGGAAACCCCCCTCACCTGCCCCATCCAGGTCTTCTGAGGGCCACCAGGATCACCATCTGGAAGGACAAGAGCCCTCAAACACATCTCTGCACCCTCAGGTCCTTATCAAACCCAGGGGAAGCCGAAGTCCCCAGACAAACCCAAACCAACCCCGACCTCCATCCCCGCCGGGCAGACGACTGGCTGCTCCCGTGGCCGGTCTCCAGGCAGCTCCTGGGCATCTCAGCCACCCAAACTGGAGCTCAGAGTGCTCCTGATAAGCTTTGGTAGCTCTGAGAGGGGTGAAGGAACTCTCGGGTCAGCTGTTTCCCGAGCAGGGGAATTCTTGTGTCCGCAGTTTCTGTATCTGACTGCCGAGCTATGTTTAGTCTATGGCTATAAAGTAGCCTTGTTTCTATTCTGAGGATATTTGTCTTATCAGCGGTCCAAGGAATTATTTTGCTCAGTAGACAGTTATGTTTATTTGGGTAAGTTTATACTCCAGGATGGATGCCTTGGAAAAGCCCAGAAAAGACTGTGTGCACTGCTGAGGTGCCTCAGGGCACAGTGCACACCTGTCAAAAAGGTAAAATTTTATTTCTGCAGACATAAAAAGTTTGCCTTTTTATTTCTTTATGCTCATGGCTTCCAGACAGCTCTGGAATGAAGCTCCTTGCAACCCCAGTGCTGCAAATACTCACCTGCTCAGCCAGGCCTCACAGCATGGGATGCCCACACCCCTCATTACCTTCTCCCAATAAATCTTCATGCAAGAGGTTCTCAACAGCTTGAGCTGGATTTTCATGTAGCTGCTATTTTCAGAACTTCATTTGCTTCTGTAACTCACAGGTGACCCCTGCACCCACCTCTGGCTTCTGCATTAGGAAGCTGATGAAACACTGAGCTGAGGGTCAAACTTGAAGGGTCAAAACCATCACCTGGGACAGGTAAGATTTTTACCAGCCTCCCCAAGTGCTTTTGGCTCTTCCCAAACTCCTCATCCCTGAGGGTGTGAGGGAACCGGGATGTTAAAACCTCAAGATGTTTTTCCCAGGAATCTTAACCTTTTTCACATGCAGGATCAGGTCATTTTTTGAACCTACCAAGGCATTCAGCCCGTTTTGGTGATTAGTCCCATTTTCCCACACAAATCCTTTCCCTGGGGTGCTTTGCCTTGAGCTGGGTGAGCTTTGTCCCAGGAATGACCCGAGAGCACCCACGGGGTGGACTCTGCCCTGTTTGCACAAAACAAACATGCGAGTTGTGACTACTTGCAACTCAGCAACCACTCATTTTTAGCCCCGAGATAAATCCCTGTTATCTACTGAGATAAGGAGCTCCCTATTTTGGAAGGCACTGCTTTCCACATTGGGAAATCACCTTTGGCCACAGTGTGAAATGGCAGCAACGGCCCAGAGGCAGCTGCCTGCACACACCTGAGCCTCGGGATGAGCCCAGGAGGGGCTGTCACCCTGTCACTGTCACCTTTGTGCCACCCACCACATTCATGGCTTGGGTAGCTTTGGCTGCAGGTAATGGCCACTTCTCCACCCCCAGGGTCACCCCCAACCATGTGACCCCCCCCCATGATTTCAGCAGTTGCTGCCCTGGAAACATCCCTCCAGCTGTCAGCAGTTCTGCTTGGGTTGAGGTTGTGCCTCGAGTTAGGAATTAGGAATACCTAATTCCCACTTCCATTGCTCAGGCTTGTGGCATTGGCATTGACAAGTCAATATTTTCTTCTCATTGCATGATTGGATTTTGGCCTGGACATCTTGCTTTGTGCTAAATAAGGACATTTCTGTCCCCCTTCTGTCTGTGCTGTAAGCTCAGTGTCCCTGTAGCAGCTCCCGTCCCCTAATCCCCTGCACAAGTTGCTGCAGTGGGGCTGCACCTCCATCCCAACCAACGTCCCGCACAATAACCCCTCTCCTCTGTGCTCTGAGGCACAAAGTCTTGGAGAAGCTGGCACAGCTCCTCTGCTGCAGCACAGAGGGGACAAAGCTGTGCTTCGGTGTCACCACAGGGCCCATGAGGAGACCCGTCCTGCTGCAGAGGGCACTGGCCATCCCAGGGAAACGTGGGGCAAGCACGTGGCATTGCCAGCTCTCAGCCCAGCCCTGCCTCTCCCCGCACGTGGGGATGGTGTTTGCCCAGTGACTCACTTCCCTGGCAGGTCAGCAATAAATTCTCCTACAGCAATAACCCACCTCCTGCCACTCACCCAGGGCTATTTCCATCTGCTCCAGGGACTCACCCCATGTCCCCAAGGCTCTTCCTCTCACACACACCGGTGCCTCTGTCCCCTGCAGGGATCAAAGTCGAGCGGCAGATCCCTGTACCACGAGTCCCAGGGCAGCTCCAGCCCTCCCTGCCTGGCCTGGGATAATTCCCATGGGCAAGGCGGGTTGTAGGCTCGAAACACAGCGTGGTTTTGGGGTTGGGATGCTCTGGGAATCTCCAGCACCACGGGACCCGGCACTCAGGGCAGAGAGAAGGCAATGGCAGGTACTGAGCTGCCCAGTACCCCCAGAGCCCCCCGAGCCCACTCCCCCTGTGCTGCCCCTGGGAGCCTGGGGACATGGAGTGGGGGACCAACAAAGGAACTCTGCAAGTTCCCTAACACTGATGGCTTGGCATGGAGTGAAGGGAGATCAGGGGAACATGGGGGACTGAGAAAGCAGGGAAGTGCAAGAAAATCCGTGATGACTCCAGACATGAAGGGAAACCCTCCAAGCTGTGATGGAGAGGAGATGAAGGCTCTCAGCAATGCCAGGAGAAAGAGGAGGTCTGGCTTGGAGGAGGGTGCACCCACCCACTGGGTACCAGCAGCTCCAGGGGCAGTGACTGGGTCACACTGGCCTCAAGCCTGGGGTGCCAAAAGCAACTCCAGGAGAGCCTCACAGGCATCCCACCAACCCTGCTGCCTCCAGCCAAGACCTGAGGGGAGCCCTCAGCTCTGCCTCAGATCCCCCACCTGGCCATCAGCTGCTGGCTGTTTAAAGAGGGGGAACACAGACAGTTCCCCAGGAGAGATGGTATCTGCTGGGCAGAGCTGATACCCAGGAGGCATTGCTGGGGCACCCTGGGCATCTCCAGCAGCACCTCTGGGCAGCCACACCAGCTCCATCCCTGGGCACCTCCAGCAGCACCTCTGTGCCAGCCATGCCATGGCTCAGCACAGCCCTGTAGCACATTCCTGAGTGATCACAAGCAGGTGAGTGGTACAGGACACTGGTGTTCTACCAAACACACCAGGGACAGCCTTTAAAAAACATTTGCATCCCACACCAGAGCTGCCAGGGTGCTGCCCTTGCTAGGGAGGAGCAGCCCTGCCAAACCATGCACAGACCTGGAAAAGCACTGCTGGGCTTTTTGTTGCTGCTTTTGGTGTGTCCCCAGAGGGACCCAAAGCTACAGGAGGTCACTTGTGTGTCTGGGCATTCCCGTGGTCAGAGGTTCCTGCCCTGCCGTGTTTAAACAGTGACCACAGCCCTTGGGAACAGTCTCATTTTGGGCAAAACTGTGTTCCTACACCCAGGCCTGGCCTCAGGAGCATCTGGCAGCTGGTCCATCATAAAAAACAGCTCAGAAATTCATGGAAGCAGATTTTCCCTTCTTTAGCCATGCACTAATAGGATTTTACGCTCCTGGGTGAAGCGAGGGCTCCACCAGTGCTGACAAACACGCCACAAAGAAAAGGCAGCTACAAGAAATTATATTCTCCTTTTATTTACCTATGACCAGGACAATGTTTGTTTTTTTTTTTTTTCTAGCTGCAGAGATGCTTTGCACTGTAAACTGGGAGGCAGGCAGTCCACCCCGCTCTGCCAGAGCCAGCAGGAATGCCCGCTTCCCAAAACACAGTATTGTTATCCAGAGTCAGGAGAGCGTCTGCTTCACAGAGCTGCTTTTCTCCATCACCAAACCCTCCGTCGTCAGGGCACGATATATACACCAGGCTCCCCCAGCGGCCTGCTGCCAGGGAATGGTCTGTCAGGTAAAACCTGCTACTTACAAAATGTACACACCCAAAAAAAAAAAAAAACCAAAAAAAAAAACCCCAAAACCAAAAAAACCCACAAAGGCATCCACTCCGCCGGAGAACTCGGCCGCGACACACACAAATATTGCACTTGTCATCTGGGAACGGGAAAGGACACGGGGATTTCCTATTACACAGTAATGTCCAGCTAGAGGAGGTCAATAAATAAACCAGGGGTGGGGGCGGGAGGGGGTGGTTTGCACACCCCCAGCGCAGGGGGAGGACCCGGCTCTCGCTGCTCCCGGGGGGACCCACCGCGAGCAAGCCAAGGAAGCGCCGGAGCTCCTGCAGCTGCTGCTGCTGCGGGGCAGCCGGGAGGCCCCACGGCACGGGCAAGCACAGCAGCATCCTGGGGCTGGGCCAGGGTCACGAGGCTTTGATCCGGGGTGGTGTTCATGGTGGTGCTGTTGCCCCCTTGTTGGAGCCCTGCTCAAAACTCCTCCTCGGCAATTTGGGATCACTCGCCGCCCTCCAGGAACGCTCACAGCCGGGGCACTGCTTCACAGTAGTCTTGTGGGAGCTCCCCTCCTGGCTAAAATCCAGCCACCCCGAAGGCGTCGTACCCGCGATGGAGCAGTACCAGACTGCTTGGTGTGTCGGTCCCCCTGGCCCCAAGCTCGGTGCCTTCAGCTGCCCCACGTCCGTCGCTGCAGGAATTATGGCTTGGGGGCACGAGCGGCAGCAGGAAAACACGCTCCCGCCGGCTCCCAGGAAGGCCTCCACTGCCCAATTCCATGTAAACACACAGCTCCCAGCCTGCCCCGAGACAGTCCTTGGGCCTACAGTGGGGAGCTGGCTTTCTTCTGGTTAATTATGTCCAGGTACAAGTCAGAGCGCAGGAAGCGGGGGTACGAGTCCTTCTCCATGAGCCCATAAATCCTCTTCTGCGCCAGGTCGAAGCAGCTGCGGGTGATGTTCTGCAGGTTCTCCTTGGTGTGCTCCCGGGTGTAGGAGTCCAGGTTGACCTGTGGGCAGAGAGACCAGGGCCGATGAGCAGCTCCCAGGCAGCCTGTGCCAGGGAGCCACGCGCCAGCGCGGGAGCCAGCCCTCACCTCCTTGCAGGACTGGATGGCGATGTACTCGGCAAAGATCTTCTTGGCCTTGGAGACCATCTTGGACTGGGATTTGATCTTCTTGAACTCCTCACAGGCCAGCCAGAACTCCAGGTTCTCCTCGCTGAACTCGGTGCGCAGGAAGGCCCTGAAGGCAGCGAGCCCGTCTGTGGGGACAGGGACACGTCTCTACTCACGGCTCACAGGCAGGGAAAGGCCCCACAAGACCCTCAGCCCAGCAACTCTGCAAGGCTGCAGCCTAAAGCACCTCCCCACACTGTGCCCTAAAAACCCCCTTGTGCAAACAGGCAGTGATGGCATTGCCAGGCCAGCACAGCAACACAACCCCTCCGTGTGCTGAATCCACATCTCCAGCATGCATGGAGAGCCAAGAGGGAGGCTGGGCTGGAGTGGGGACAGCAACGGGGACAGGACCCCCTGGCCATCCCTATGGGCTGGGAGCAGGACATGACCATGATTTGGGGTGCCCCGGCTGTGACATGTGAGAAGGGGATGTCTAAAGCAGCTCCTGTTCCACAGTCCCACTGCACAGACGTGGATCGCTTCCTCCCCAAACAGGGGGGCTGCAGCCCTGACCTGCTCCCCTTGGCCCCTGTCACCAACTCCCTCCCCGGGCCAGGCAGGAGCAGAAGGGGTGCAAACAAGGGACAGCCTGATTTCCCTTCATGGTCTGTCCCGAAACACCGGAAGGGATTAACAGAGGAAATCCCAGCTTTATCCACGCACATGTCTGGATATTCCTCTGGCAGTAAACACAAGTGGAAGAGATGGACATACACTTACATTTGTGCAGCAGCAGCTTCTCCAGGGAGTCTCCCCACTTGAGTGCTTCCTCGGGAGTGGGCCTGCAGGAGGAGGATGGAGCGTTGGCAAAGCAAAGCAGCGAAAGCCGCTTTCACCGCCTGCTAAACCTTTCCAGTGGCTAGAGCCAGGCTGTGTGCCCAGCAGGGCTGGTCCTGGCTCCCAAATTGGCCTCCTGCTCAACATCTCCAGCGGACAAAGCCACACTGTGTGCCCTGGTGGGGCTGGCTCCGGCTCCCACATCAGCACCGGCACTGCCAGGGCAGCTGCAGGCAGAGCTGGGCTCTGCACCAGGCAGCCCCACAGCAGCACTGCCAGAGGGAAACCTCTGCCTTTAGGCTGGCAGAAAGAAAATCCGACACGAGGAGGTCTGTGCAGGCAGCTGCGCCACTTGGGGTGTCTGAGCAAGAATTGGAAAAGTTCCGGGTGATGCCCAGGAGCTGCCGGAAAGTGGGATTTCAGCTGCCCCATTCAAGCAGCCAGAGAAGCTGCCAGGAGCAAGAGTAGGGAGGGCTCGTCTCCAGCTGCTGGAGCATCTCCAGAGCAAAGTGGTTTCTCAAACCATCTTCCAGCTGGTTAAAGTTCCATGTACAGGCACTGCGAGATTGCTGCCATCAGGTACGTTTCCAACACAAGCTGCTGCTGTGCCACTGCTCGGGCAGCACCTCCCACCCACTTGGGGGAATTTTCAGCCAAAAAGTATTTTTAATGCTCCTCCAGATACAAAACCTGTTTGTCCACAGCTTCCCCAAATGGGGTGAACCCAGCCTGCCAGGAGGTGAGGAGCTCCTGACTACAGCTTGTCCCCAAGCCCCCATGGCCCCAGTCCCCATGGCCCCCGATCCCNTCCTGATCCCCACAGCCCCTGATCCCCGTGGTCCCTGATCCCCTATGCCTGTGGTCTCCGATCCCCACGACCCTCGATCCCCCCTCCCGCAGCACCTACTTGAGGGATTTGAGCACTTTGTCCAGCTTGCCGGAGGGGTTGGCTCCGGGGGACTCGTTCCTCCGCCGAAAAATGCCCAGCCGGTTCTTCATGTCCTTGGCTCTAGAGAGAAGAGCACCCCTTAGCAGGCGGCCGAGGGGTCGCGGGGGGACACCCAGCCCCCCAGCGGGGACCCTCCGGCAGCCTCTCCCCGCTCTCCCGGCGCCCCGCACCACCTACT